>CM030325.1:989009552-989132854 GCA_002915635.3 Ambystoma mexicanum
AGTGCAGCAGCCCTGCTCAGATGTGTTTGCACTGTCATTAATAGTGCAGCAGCCCTGCTCAGATGTGTTGCACTGTCCCATTAATAGTGCAGCAGCCCTGCTCAGATGTGTTTGCACTGTCCATTAATAGTGCAGCAGCCCTGCTCAGATGTGTTTCACTGTCCCATTAATAGTGCAGCAGCCCTGCTCAGATGTGTTTGCACTGTCCCATTAATAGTGCAGCAGCCCTGCTCAGATGTGTTTGCACTGTCCCATTAATAGTGCAGCAGCCCTGCTCAGATGTGTTTGCACTGTCCCATTAATAGTGCAGCAGCCCTGCTCAGATGTGTTTGCACTGTCCCATTAATAGTGCAGCAGCCCTGCCTCAGATGTGTTTGCACTGTCCCATTAATAGTGCAGCAGCCCTGCTCAGATGTGTTTGCACTGTCCCATTAATAGTGCAGCAGCCCTGCTCAGATGTGTTTGCACTGTCCCATTAATATGCAGCAGCCCTGCTCAGATGTGTTTGCACTTTCATTAATAGTGAGCATACCTGCTCAGATGTGTTTGCACTGTCCCATTAATAGTGCAGCAGCCCTGCTCAGATGTGTTTGCACTGTCCCATTAATAGTGCAGCAGCCCTGCTCAGATGTGTTTGCACTGTCCATTAATAGTGCAGCAGCCCTGCTCAGATGTGTTTGCACACTGTCCCATTAATAGTGCAGCAGCCCTGCCTCAGATGTGTTTGCACTGTCCCATTAATAGTGCAGCAGCCCTGCTCAGATGTGTTTGCACTTTCCATTAATAGTAGAGCATACCCTGCTCAGATGTGTTTGCACTGTCCCATTAATAGTGCAGCAGCCCTGCTCAGATGTGTTTGCACTGTCCCATTAATAGTGCAGCAGCCTGCTCAGATGTGTTTGCACTGTCCCATTAATAGTGCAGCAGCCCTGCTCAGATGTGTTTGCACTGTCCCATTAATAGTGCAGCAGCCCTGCTCAGATGTGTTTGCACTGTCCCATTAATAGTGCAGCAGCCCTGCTCAGATGTGTTTGCACTGTCCCATTAATAGTGCAGCAGCCCTGCTCAGATGTGTTTGCACTGTCCCATTAATAGTGCAGCAGCCCTGCTCAGATGTGTTTGCACTGTCCCATTAATAGTGCAGCAGCCCTGCTCAGATGTGTTTGCACTGTCCCATTAATAGTGCAGCAGCCCTGCTCAGATGTGTTTGCACTGTCCCATTAATAGTGCAGCAGCCCTGCTCAGATGTGTTTGCACTGTCCCATTAATAGTGCAGCAGCCCTGCTCAGATGTGTTTGCACTGTCCCATTAATAGTGCAGCAGCCCTGCTCAGATGTGTTTGCACTTTCATTAATAGTAGAGCATACCTGCTCAGATGTGGTTACACTGTCCCATTAATAGTGCAGCAGCCCTGCTCAGATGTGTTTGCACTGTCCCATTAATAGTGCAGCAGCCCTGCTCAGATGTGTTTGCACTGTCCCATTAATAGTGCAGCAGCCCTGCTCAGATGTGTTTCCACTGCCCCATTAATAGTGCAGCAGCCCTGCTCAGATGTGTTTGCACTGTCATTAATAGTGCAGCAGCCCTGCTCAGATGTGTTTGCACTGTCCCATTAATAGTGCAGCAGCCCTGCTCAGATGTGTTTGCACTGTCCCATTAATAGTGCAGCAGCCCTGCTCAGATGTGTTTGCACTGTCCCATTAATAGTGCAGCAGCCCTGCTCAGATGTGTTTGCACTGTCCCATTAATAGTGCAGCAGCCCTGCTCAGATGTGTTTGCACTGTCCCATTAATAGTGCAGCAGCCCTGCTCAGATGTGTTTGCACTGTCCCATTAATAGTGCAGCAGCCCCTCAGATGTGTTTGCACTGTCATTAATAGTGCAGCAGCCTGCTCAGATGTGTTTGCACTGTCCCATTAATAGTGCAGCAGCCTCGCTCAGATGTGTTTGCACTGTCCCATTAATAGTGCAGCAGCCCTGCTCAGATGTGTTTGCACTGTCCCATTAATAGTGCAGCAGCCCTGCTCAGATGTGTTTGCACGTCCCATTAATAGTGCAGCAGCCCTGCTCAGATGTGTTTGCACTTTCCATTAATAGTAGAGCATACCTGCTCAGATGTGTTTGCACTGTCCCATTAATAGTGCAGCAGCCCTGCTCAGATGTGTTTGCACTGTCCCATTAATAGTGCAGCAGCCCTGCTCAGATGTGTTTGCACTTTCCATTAATAGTGAGCAGCCTGCTCAGATGTGTTTGCACTGTCCATTATAGTGCAGCAGCCCTGCTCAGATGTGTTTGCACTTGTCCCATTAATAGTGCAGCAGACCTGCTCAGATGTGTTTGCACTGTCCCATTAATAGTGCAGCAGCCCTGCTCAGATGTGTTTGCACTGTCCATTAATAGTGCAGCAGCCTGCTCAGATGTGTTTGCACTGTCCCATTAATAGTGCAGCAGCCCTGCTCAGATGTGTTTGCACTGTCCCATTAATAGTGCAGCAGCCCTGCTCAGATGTGTTTGCACTGTCCCATTAAAATAGTGCAGCAGCCCTGCTCAGATGTGTTTGCACTGTCCCATTAATAGTGCAGCAGCCCTGCTCAGATGTGTTTGCACTGTCCATTAATAGTGCAAGCAGCCCTGCTCAGATGTGTTTGCACTGTCCCATTAATAGTGCAGCAGCCCTGCTCAGATGTGTTTGCACTGTCCCATTAATAGTGCAGCAGCCCTGCTCAGATGTGTTTGCACTGTCCCATTAATAGTGCAGCAGCCCTGCTCAGATGTGTTTGCACTGTCCATTAATAGTGCAGCAGCCTGCTCAGATGTGTTTGCACTGTCCCATTAATAGTGCAGCAGCCCTGCTCAGATGTGTTTGCACTGTCCCATTAATAGTGCAGCAGCCCTGCTCAGATGTGTTTGCACCGTCCCATTATAGCAGCCCCTGCTCAGATGTGTTCCACTCCATTAATAGTGCAGCAGCCCTGCTCAGATGTGTTTGCACTGTCCCATTAATAGTGCAGCAGCCCTGCTCAGATGTGTTTGCACTGTCCCATTAATAGTGCAGCAGCCCTGCTCAGATGTGTTTGCACTGTCCCATTAATAGTGCAGCAGCCCTGCTCAGATGTGTTTGCACTTTCATTAATAGTAGAGCATACCTGCTCAGATGTGTTTGCACTGTCCCATTAATAGTGCAGCGGCCCTGCTCAGATGTGTTTGCACTGTCCCATTAATAGTGCAGCAGCCCTGCTCAGATGTGTTTGCACTGTCCCATTAATAGTGCAGCAGCCCTGCTCAGATGTGTTTGCACTGTCCCATTAATAGTGCAGCAGCCCTGCTCAGATGTGTTTGCACTGTCCATTAATAGTGCAGCAGCCTGCTCAGATGTGTTTGCACTGTCCCATTAATAGTGCAGCAGCCCTGCTCAGATGTGTTTGCACTGTCCCATTAATAGTGCAGCAGCCCTGCTCAGATGTGTTTGCACTTTCATTAATAGTGCAGCATACCTGCTCAGAGTGTTTGCACTGTCCCATTAATAGTGCAGCAGCCCTGCTCAGATGTGTTTGCACTGTCCCATTAATAGTGCAGCAGCCCTCTCAGATGTGTTTGCACTGTCCCATTAATAGTGCAGCAGCCCTGCTCAGATGTGTTTGCACTGTCCCATTAATAGTGCAGCAGCCCTGCTCAGATGTGTTTGCACTGTCCATTAATAGTAGAGCAGCCCTGCTCAGATGTGTTTGCACTGTCCCATTAATAGTGCAGCAGCCCTGCTCAGATGTGTTTGCACTGTCCATTAATAGTGAGAGCATACCTGCTCAGATGTGTTTGCACTGTCCCATTAATAGTGCAGCAGCCCTGCTCAGATGTGTTTGCACTGTCCATTAATAGTGCAGCAGCCCTGCTCAGATGTGTTTGCACTTTCATTAATAGTAGAGCATACCTGCTCAGATGTGTTTGCACTGTCCCATTAATAGTGCAGCAGCCCTGCTCAGATGTGTTTGCACTGTCCCATTAATAGTGCAGCAGCCCTGCTCAGATGTGTTTGCACTGCCATTAATAGTGCAGCAGACCTGCTCAGATGTGTTTGCACTGTCCCATTAATAGTGCAGCAGCCCTGCTCAGATGTGTTTGCACTGTCCCATTAATAGTGCAGCAGCCCTGCTCAGATGTGTTTGCACTGTCCCATTAATAGTGCAGCAGCCCTGCTCAGATGTGTTTGCACTGTCCCATTAATAGTGCAGCAGCCCTGCTCAGATGTGTTTGCACTGTCCCATTAATAGTGCAGCAGCCCTGCTCAGATGTGTTTGCACTGTCCATTAATAGTGCAGCAGCCTGCTCAGATGTGTTTGCACTGTCCCATTAATAGTGCAGCAGCCCTGCTCAGATGTGTTTGCACTGTCCATTAATAGTGCAGCAGCCCTGCTCAGATGTGTTTGCACTGTCCCATTAATAGTGCAGCAGCCCTGCTCAGATGTGTTTGCACTGTCCCATTAATAGTGCAGCAGCCCTGCTCAGATGTGTTTGCACTGTCCATTAATAGTGCAGCAGCCCTGCTCAGATGTGTTTGCACTGTCCATTAATAGTGCAGCAGCCCTGCTCAGATGTGTTTGCACTGTCCCATTAATAGTGCAGCAGCCCTGCTCAGATGTGTTTTGCACTTTCATTAATAGTGCAGCAACCTGCTCAGATGTGTTTGCACTGTCCCATTAATAGTGCAGCAGCCCTGCTCAGATGTGTTTGCACTGTCCATTAATAGTGCAGCAGCCCTGCTCAGATGTGTTTGCACTGTCCATTAATAGTGCAGCAGCCCTGCTCAGATGTGTTTGCACTGTCCCATTAATAGTGCAGCAGCCCTGCTCAGATGTGTTTGCACTGTCCCATTAATAGTGCAGCAGCCCTGCTCAGATGTGTTTGCACTGTCCCATTAATAGTGCAGCAGCCCTGCTCAGATGTGTTTGCACTTTCCATTAATAGTAGAGCATACCTGCTCAGATGTGTTTGCACTGTCCCATTAATAGTGCAGCAGCCCTGCTCAGATGTGTTTGCACTGTCCCATTAATAGTGCAGCGCCCTGCTCAGATGTGTTTGCACTGTCCCATTAATAGTGCAGCAGCCCTGCTCAGATGTGTTTCCACTGTCCCATTAATAGTGCAGCAGCCCTGCTCAGATGTGTTTGCACTGTCCCATTAATAGTGCAGCAGCCCTGCTCAGATGTGTTTGCACTGTCCCATTAATAGTGCAGCAGCCCTGCTCAGATGTGTTTGCACTGTCCCATTAATAGTGCAGCAGCCCTGCTCAGATGTGTTTGCACTGTCCCATTAATAGTGCAGCAGCCCTGCTCAGATGTGTTTGCACTGTCCCATTAATAGTGCAGCAGCCCTGCTCAGATGTGTTTGCACTGTCCCATTAATAGTGCAGCAGCCCTGCTCAGATGTGTTTGCACTGTCCCATTAATAGTGCAGCAGCCCTGCTCAGATGTGTTTGCACTTTCCATTAATAGTGGAGCAGCCCTGCTCAGATGTGTTTGCACTGTCCCATTAATAGTGCAGCAGCCCTGCTCAGATGTGTTTGCACTGTCCCATTAATAGTGCAGCAGCCCTGCTCAGATGTGTTTGCACTGTCCCATTAATAGTGCAGCAGCCCTGCTCAGATGTGTTTGCACTGTCCCATTAATAGTGCAGCAGCCCTGCTCAGATGTGTTTGCACTGTCCCATTAATAGTGCAGCAGCCTGCTCAGATGTGTTTGCACTGTCCCATTAATAGTGCAGCAGCCCTGCTCAGATGTGTTTGCACTGTCCCATTAATAGTGCAGCAGCCCTGCTCAGATGTGTTTGCACTGTCCCATTAATAGTGCAGCAGCCCTGCTCAGATGTGTTTGCACTGTCCCATTAATAGTGCAGCAGCCCTGCTCAGATGTGTTTGCACTGTCCCATTAATAGTGCAGCAGCCCTGCTCAGATGTGTTTGCACTGTCCATTAATAGTGCAGCAGCCCTGCTCAGATGTGTTTGCACTGTCCCATTAATAGTGCAGCAGCCCTGCTCAGATGTGTTTGCACTGTCCCATTAATAGTGCAGCAGCCCTGCTCAGATGTGTTCACTGTCCCATTAATAGTGCAGCAGCCCTGCTCAGATGTGTTTGCACTGTCCCATTAATAGTGCAGCAGCCCTGCTCAGATGTGTTTGCACTGTCCATTAATAGTGCAGCAGCCCTGCTCAGATGTGTTTGCACTGTCATTAATAGTGAGCAACCTGCTCAGATGTGTTTGCACTGTCCCATTAATAGTGCAGCAGCCCTGCTCAGATGTGTTTGCACTGTCCCATTAATAGTGCAGCAGCCCTGCTCAGATGTGTTTGCACTGTCCCATTAATAGTGCAGCAGCCCTGCTCAGATGTGTTTGCACTGTCCCATTAATAGTGCAGCAGCCCTGCTCAGATGTGTTTGCACTGTCCCATTAATAGTGCAGCAGCCCTGCTCAGATGTGTTTGCACTGTCCCATTAATAGTGCAGCAGCCCTGCTCAGATGTGTTTGCACTGTCCCATTAATAGTGCAGCAGCCCTGCTCAGATGTGTTTGCACTGTCCCATTAATAGTGCAGCAGCCCTGCTCAGATGTGTTTGCACTGTCCCATTAATAGTGCAGCAGCCCTGCTCAGATGTGTTTGCACTGTCCATTAATAGTGCAGCAGCCCTGCTCAGATGTGTTTGCACTGTCCCATTAATAGTGCAGCAGCCCTGCTCAGATGTGTTTGCACCTGTCCCATTAATAGTGCAGCAGCCCTGCTCAGATGTGTTTGCACTGTCCCATTATAGTGCAGCAGCCCTGCTCAGATGTGTTTGCACTGTCCCATTAATAGTGCAGCAGCCCTGCTCAGATGTGTTTGCACTGTCCCATTAATAGTGCAGCAGCCCTGCTCAGATGTGTTTGCACTGTCCATTAATAGTGCAGCAGCCCTGCTCAGATGTGTTTGCACTGTCCCATTAATAGTGCAGCAGCCTGCTCAGATGTGTTTGCACTGTCCCATTAATAGTGCAGCAGCCCTGCTCAGATGTGTTTGCACTGTCCCATTAATAGTGCAGCAGCCCTGCTCAGATGTGTTTGCACTGTCCCATTAATAGTGCAGCAGCCCTGCTCAGATGTGTTTGCACTGTCCCATTAATAGTGCAGCAGCCCTGCTCAGATGTGTTTGCACTGTCCCATTAATAGTGCAGCAGCCCTGCTCAGATGTGTTTGCACTGTCCCATTAATAGTGCAGCAGCCCTGCTCAGATGTGTTTGCACTGTCCCATTAATAGTGCAGCAGCCCTGCTCAGATGTGTTTGCACTGTCCCATTAATAGTGCAGCAGCCCTGCTCAGATGTGTTTGCACTGTCCCATTAATAGTGGCAGCAGCCCTGCTCAGATGTGTTTGCACTGTCCCATTAATAGTGCAGCAGCCCTGCTCAGATGTGTTTGCACTGTCCATTAATAGTGAGCAAGCCTGCTCAGATGTGTTTGCACTGTCCCATTAATAGTGCAGCAGCCCTGCCTCAGATGTGTTTGCACTGTCCCATTAATAGTGCAGCAGCCCTGCTCAGATGTGTTTGCACTCCCATTAATAGTGCAGCAGCCCTGCTCAGATGTGTTTGCACTGTCCCATTAATAGTGCAGCAGCCCTGCTCAGATGTGTTTGCACTGTCCATTAATAGTGCAGCAGCCCTGCTCAGATGTGTTTGCACTGTCCCATTAATAGTGCAGCAGCCCTGCTCAGATGTGTTTGCACTGTCCCATTAATAGTGCAGCAGCCCTGCTCAGATGTGTTTGCACTGTCCATTAATAGTGCAGCAGCCCTGCTCAGATGTGTTTGCACTGTCCCATTAATAGTGCAGCAGCCCTGCTCAGATGTGTTTGCACTGTCCATTAATAGTGCAGCAGCCCTGCTCAGATGTGTTTTGCACTGTCCCATTAATAGTGCAGCAGCCCTGCTCAGATGTGTTTGCACTGTCCCATTAATAGTGCAGCAGCCTGCTCAGATGTGTTTGCACTGTCCCATTAATAGTGCAGCAGCCCTGCTCAGATGTGTTTGCACTGTCCCATTAATAGTGCAGCAGCCCTGCTCAGATGTGTTTGCACTTTCCCATTAATAGTGAGCAGCCTGCTCAGATGTGTTTGCACTGTCCCATTAATAGTGCAGCAGCCCTGCTCAGATGTGTTTGCACTGTCCCATTAATAGTGCAGCAGCCCTGCTCAGATGTGTTTGCACTGTCCATTAATAGTGCAGCAGCCCTGCTCAGATGTGTTTGCACTCTCCATTAATAGTGCAGCAGCCCTGCTCAGATGTGTTTGCACTGTCCCATTAATAGTGCAGCAGCCCTGCTCAGATGTGTTTGCACTGTCCATTAATAGTGCAGCAGCCCTGCTCAGATGTGTTTGCACTGTCCCATTAATAGTGCAGCAGCCCTGCTCAGATGTGTTTGCACTGTCCCATAATAGTGCAGCAGCCCTGCTCAGATGTGTTTGCACTGTCCCATTAATAGTGCAGCAGCCCTGCTCAGATGTGTTTGCACTGTCCCATTAATAGTGCAGCAGCCCTGCTCAGATGTGTTTGCACTGTCCATTAATAGTGCAGCATACCTGCTCAGATGTGTTTGCACTGTCCCATTAATAGTGCAGCAGCCCTGCTCAGATGTGTTTGCACTGTCCCATTAATAGTGCAGCAGCCCTGCTCAGATGTGTTTGCACTGTCCCATTAATAGTGCAGCAGCCCTGCTCAGATGTGTTTGCACTGTCCCATTAATAGTGCAGCAGCCCTGCTCAGATGTGTTTGCACTGTCCCATTAATAGTGCAGCAGCCCTGCTCAGATGTGTTTGCACTGTCCCATTAATAGTGCAGCAGCCCTGCTCAGATGTGTTTGCACTTTCCCATTAATAGTGCAGCAGCCCTGCTCAGATGTGTTTCCACTGTCCCATTAATAGTGCAGCAGCCCTGCTCAGATGTGTTTGCACTGTCCCATTAATAGTGCAGCAGCCCTGCTCAGATGTGTTTGCACTGTCCCATTAATAGTGCAGCAGCCCTGCTCAGATGTGTTTGCACTGTCCCATTAATAGTGCAGCAGCCCTGCTCAGATGTGTTTGCACTGTCCCATTAATAGTGCAGCAGCCCTGCTCAGATGTGTTTGCACTGTCCCATTAATAGTGCAGCAGCCCTGCTCAGATGTGTTTGCACTGTCCCATTAATAGTGCAGCAGCCCTGCTCAGATGTGTTTGCACTGTCCCATTAATAGTGCAGCAGCCCTGCTCAGATGTGTTTGCACTGTCCCATTAATAGTGCAGCAGCCCTGCTCAGATGTGTTTGCACTGTCCCATTAATAGTGCAGCAGCCCTGCTCAGATGTGTTTGCACTGTCCCATTAATAGTGCAGCAGCCCTGCTCAGATGTGTTTGCACTGTCCCATTAATAGTGCAGCAGCCCTCCTCAGCTGTGTTTGCACGTCCCATTAATAGTGCAGCAGCCCTGCTCAGATGTGTTTGCACTGTCCCATTAATAGTGCAGCAGCCCTGCTCAGATGTGTTTGCACTGTCCCAATAATAGTGCAGCAGCCCTGCTCAGATGTGTTTGCACTGTCCCATTAATAGTGCAGCAGCCCTGCTCAGATGTGTTTGCACTTTCATTAATAGTAGAGCATACCTGCTCAGATGTGGTTACACTGTCCCATTAATAGTGCAGCAGCCCTGCTCAGATGTGTTTGCACTGTCCCATTAATAGTGCAGCAGCCCTGCTCAGATGTGTTTGCACTTTCATTAATAGTAGAGCATACCTGCTCAGAAGTGTTTGCACTGTCCCATTAATAGTGCAGCAGCCTGCTCAGATGTGTTTGCACTGTCCCATTAATAGTGCAGCAGCCCTCCTCAGATGTGTTTGCACTGTCCCATTAATAGTGCAGCAGCCCTGCTCAGATGTGTTTGCACTGTCCCATTAATAGTGCAGCAGCCCTGCTCAGATGTGTTTGCACTGTCCCATTAATAGTGCAGCAGCCCTGCTCAGATGTGTTTGCACTTTCATTAATAGTAGAGCATACCTGCTCAGATGTGTTTGCACTGTCCCATTAATAGTGCAGCAGTCCTGCTCAGATGTGTTTGCACTGTCCCATTAATAGTGCAGCAGCCTCCTCAGATGTGTTAGCACTGTCCCATTAATAGTGCAGCAGCCCTGCTCAGATGTGTTTGCACTGTCCCATTAATAGTGCAGCAGCCCTGCTCAGATGTGTTTGCACTGTCTCATTAACAGTATAGCAGCCCTGCTCAGATGTGTTTGCACTGTCCCATTATATGTGCAGCAGCACTGCTCAAATGTGTTTGCACTTTCATTAATAGTAGAGCATACCTGCTCAGATGTGTTTACAGTATCCCATTAATAGTGCAGCAGCCCTCCTCAGATGTGTTTGCACTGTCCCATTAATAGTGCAGCAGCCCTGCTCAGATGTGTTTGCACTGTCCCATTAATAGTGCAGCAGCCCTGCTCAGATGTGTTTGCACTGTCCCATTAATAGTGCAGCAGCCCTGCTCAGATGTGTTTGCACTTTCATTAATAGTAGAGCATACCTGCTCAGATGTGTTTGCACTGTCCCATTAATAGTGCAGCAGCCCTGCTCAGATGTGTTTGCACTGTCCCATTAATAGTGCAGCAGCCCTCCTCAGATGTGTTTGCACTGTCCCATTAATAGTGCAGCAGCCCTGCTCAGATGTGTTTGCACTGTCCCATTAATAGTGCAGCAGCCCTGCTCAGATGTGTTTGCACTGTCTCATTAAAGTATAGCAGCCCTGCTCAGATGTGTTTGCACTGTCCCATTATATGTGCAGCAGCACTGCTCAAATGTGTTTGCACTTTCATTAATAGTAGAGCATACCTGCTCAGATGTGTTTACAGTATCCCATTAATAGTGCAGCAGCCCTCCTCAGATGTGTTTGCACTGTCCCATTAATAGTGCAGCAGCCCTGCTCAGATGTGTTTGCACTGTCCCATTAATAGTGCAGCAGCCCTGCTCAGATGTGTTTGCACTGTCCCATTAATAGTGCAGCAGCCCTGCTCAGATGTGTTTGCACTTTCCTTAATAGTAGAGCATACCTGCTCAGATGTGTTTGCACTGTCCCATTAATAGTGCAGCAGCCCTGCTCAGATGTGTTTGCACTGTCCCATTAATAGTGCAGCAGCCCTGCTCAGATGTGTTTGCACTTTCATTAATAGTAGAGCATACCTGCTCAGATGTGGTTACACTGTCCCATTAATAGTGCAGCAGCCCTGCTCAGATGTGTTTGCACTGTCCCATTAATAGTGCAGCAGCCCTGCTCAGATGTGTTTGCACTTTCATTAATAGTAGAGCATACCTGCTCAGAAGTGTTTGCACTGTCCCATTAATAGTGCAGCAGTCCTGCTCAGATGTGTTTGCACTGTCCCATTAATAGTGCAGCAGCCTCCTCAGATGTGTTAGCACTGTCCCATTAATAGTGCAGCAGCCCTGCTCAGATGTGTTTGCACTGTCCCATTAATAGTGCAGCAGCCCTGCTCAGATGTGTTTGCACTGTCTCATTAACAGTATAGCAGCCCTGCTCAGATGTGTTTGCACTGTCCCATTAATAGTGCAGCAGCCCTGCTCAGATGTGTTTGCACTGTCCCATTAATAGTGCAGCAGCCCTGCTCAGATGTGTTTGCACTGTCCCATTAATAGTGCAGCAGCCCTCCTCAGATGTGTTTGCACTGTCCCATTAATAGTGCAGCAGCCCTGCTCAGATGTGTTTGCACTGTCCCATTAATAGTGCAGCAGCCCTGCTCAGATGTGTTTGCACCGTCCCATTAATAGTGCAGCAGCCCTACTCAGATGTGTTTGCACTTTCCTTAATAGTAGAGCATACCTGCTCAGATGTGTTTGCACTGTCCCATTAATAGTGCAGCAGCCCTGCTCAGATGTGTTTGCACTGTCCCATTAATAGTGCAGCAGCCCTGCTCAGATGTGTTTGCACTTTCATTAATAGTAGAGCATACCTGCTCAGATGTGGTTACACTGTCCCATTAATAGTGCAGCAGCCCTGCTCAGATGTGTTTGCACTGTCCCATTAATAGTGCAGCAGCCCTGCTCAGATGTGTTTGCACTTTCATTAATAGTAGAGCATACCTGCTCAGATGTGTTTGCACTGTCCCATTAATAGTGCAGCAGTCCTGCTCAGATGTGTTTGCACTGTCCCATTAATAGTGCAGCAGCCCTCCTCAGATGTGTTTGCACTGTCCCATTAATAGTGCAGCAGCCCTGCTCAGATGTGTTTGCACTGTCCCATTAATAGTGCAGCAGCCCTGCTCAGATGTGTTTGCACTGTCCCATTAATAGTGCAGCAGCCCCGCTCAGATGTGTTTGCACTGCCCCATTAATAGTGCAGCAGCCCTGCTCAGATGTGTTTTCACTGTCCCATTGATAGTGCAGCAGCCCTGCTCAGATGTGTTTCCACTGTCTCATTAAAAGTATAGCATACCTCCTCAGAAGTGCTTCCACTGACAGTCGACATTTCAGAGGGCTTGATACGCCCTTGCCTTGGGTGGGAGGCAGCTTTGGCAGTAACATCTCCCACACTTTGCCCACTGCTCCCCTGTGCAGCAGGGAAGGGCATGGAGCACATCCAGGGCTCTTGAATGTTGCATACCTGCCCGCACCTCCGCCTCCTGTACCCACTGTCAGCCACTGTCAGCCTATGGCATGGGCATTTCCATGTGTGCGCCGCCCATGTTGTTATTGGCACTAGCTACTAGGATATGTCTTGCAAGGAGAGCACCTTTGTGGTTCAGGTGAGATTTCCATCAGAGAAGACTCTTTCACAGCGCAGGCGCCCTTCCCACTGCATTCGGCTTATCCTCGTGTTTCCTGCGCACTAGGTTCGGGATTGCTGAAGGCTATTTAGCTCCTGCTTCTAGCCCAGGAGAGCCTGGTTAGCTTGGCACCAACAGCTACCAGGAGCTACTTTTGGATCCCAAGGCCATCTGGTGCCTTCCCCATACCTAGGAGACATTCACTTTCTGTATCTGGGAACGTCTCTGAACAAGCACAGGAGGCATCGAGGAGACTGTTAAAGCAGCATGGCTTGCATATATGATATGATAGGTTATTTAACAACCCATTATTAGTGCAGCAGCCCTGCTCAGATGTGTTTGGACTGCCCCATTAATAGTGCAGAAGCCCTGCTCAGATGTGTTTGCACTGCCCCATTAATAGTGCAGCAGCCCTGCTCAGATGTGTTTTCACTGTCCCATTATAAGTGCAGCAGCCCTGCTCAGATGTGTTTTCACTGTCAAAACAGCCCTGATCAGATGTGTTTGCACTGTCATTAATAGTGCAGCAGCCGTGCTCAGATGTGTTTGCACTGCCCCATTAATAATGCAGCAGCTCTGCTCAGATGTGTTTGCACTGCCCCATTAATAGTGCAGCAGCCCTGCTCAGATGTGTTTGCACTGTCCATTAATAGTGCAGCAGCCCTGCTCAGATGTGTTTGCACTGTCCCATTAATAGTGCAGCAGCCCTGCTCAGATGTGTTTGCACTGTCCCATTAATAGTGCAGCAGCCCTGCTCAGATGTGTTTTCACTGTCCCATTATTAGTGCAGCAGCCCTGCTCAGACGTGTTTTCACTGGCCAAACAGCCCTGTTCAGATGTGTTTGCACTGTCATTAATAGTGCAGCAGCCGTGCTCAGATGTGTTTGCACTGCCCCATTAATAGTGCAGCAGCCCTGCTCAGATGTGTTTGCACTGCCCCATTAATAGTGCAGCAGCCCTGCTCAGATGTATTTGCACTATCTCATTAAAAGTATAGCAGCGCTGCTCAGATGTGTTTGCACCGTCCCATTAAACATATAGCAGCCTGGCTCATAAGTGCTTGCACTTTCTCATTAACTGTATAGCAGCCCTGCTCAGATGTGTTTGCACTGTCTCATTAATAGTGCAACAGCCATGCTCAGATGTGTTTGCACTGTCCAATTATTAGCGCAGCAGTCGTGCTCAGATGTGTTTGCACTGCCCCATTAATAGTGCAGCAGCCCTGCTTAGATGTATTTGCACTGTCTCATTAAAAGTATAGCAGCTCTGCTCAGATGTGTTTGCACTGTCCCATTAAACATATAGCAGCCTGGCTCATAAGTGCTTGCACTTTCTCATTAACTGTATAGCAGCCCTGCTCAGATGTGTTTGCATTTCTCATTAATAGTGCAACAGCCATGCTCAGATGTGTTTGCATTTCTCATTAATAGTGCAACAGCCATGCTCAGATGTGTTTGCACTGTCCCATTAATAGTGCAGCAGCCGTGCTCAGGTGTGTTTGCACTGTCCCATTAACAGTGCAGCAGGCCTGCTGAGATGTGGTTGCACCGTCTCATTAATATTATAGTATCCCTGCTCAGATGTGTTTCCACTATCTCATTAAAAGTATAGCAGCAAGGCTCATAAGTGCTTGCACTGTCTCATTAACTGTATAGCAACCCTGCTCAGATGTTTTACACTGTCCCATTAATAGTGCAGCAGCCTTGCACAGATGTGTTTAAACTGTCCAATTAATTGTGCAGCAGCCCTGCTCAGATGTGTTTGCACTGTCCAATATTAGTGCAGCAGCCCTGCTCAGATGTGTTTGCACTGTCCAATTATTAGTGTAGCAGCCCTGCTCAG
The DNA here is from genome assembly GCA_002915635.3 of Ambystoma mexicanum. Classification (NCBI taxonomy): domain Eukaryota; kingdom Metazoa; phylum Chordata; class Amphibia; order Caudata; family Ambystomatidae; genus Ambystoma; species Ambystoma mexicanum. Next base: position 989,024,210 of record CM030325.1, read on the forward strand.
ATGTGTTTGCACGAACCCATTAATAGGTCAGCAGCCCTGCTCACTAGAGGCATCGAGGAGACTTTTAAAGAAGCATGGCTTGCATATATTATATTGTTGGTTATTTATAAAGCACTTAATACCCAGAGGTTTCTAAGCGCGGACCCGGGGATCGAACCTGTGTTGCTCCATGTCGTCTTGCTTCCAAGGCGAGCACGTTGTCCCTGAGCTATCCCCCTGGGACAAAAATGGACAAAACGTTCCAGGTTTGCATCTCGCATAAATGTTAGATTTGTGGCACTACTCTCCTCTTCCTGCACTCTATTCTGATGTGTGCGCTCCTCTGTCTGTCTCTATTCTGATGTGTGTGATGTCCTCTTTCTGTCTCTATTCTGATGTGTGTGCTGTCCTCTGTCTTTCTCTATTCTGATGTGTGTGGTGTCCTCTGTCTGTCTCTATTCTGATGTGTGTGCTCTCCTCCGTCTGTCTTTATTCTGATGTGTGTGCGCTCCTCTGTCTGTCTCTATTCTGATGTCCTCTTTCTGTCTCTATTCTGATGTGTGTGCTGTCCTCTTTCTGTCTCTATTCTGATGTGTGTGCTGTCCTCTTTCTGTCTCCATTCTGATGTGTGTGCTGTCCTCTTTCTGTCTCTATTCTGATGTGTGTGCGCTCCTCTGTCTGTCTCTATTCTGATGTGTGTGCTGTCTCTCTTCTCTCTTCTGTGTGCTCTCTGTCTGTCTATCTGATGTGTGCGCTCCTCCGTCTGTCTCTATTCTGATGTGTGTGATGTCCTCTTTCTGTCTCTATTCTGATGTGTGTGCTGTCCTCTGCCTTTCTCTATTCTGATGTGTGTGGTGTCCTCTGTCTGTCTCTATTCTGATGTGTGTGCGCTCCTCCGTCTGTCTCTATTCTGATGTGTGTGATGTCCTCTTTCTGTCTCTATTCTGATGTGTGTGCTGTCCTCTGTCTTTCTCTATTCTGATGTGTGTGGTGTCCTCTGTCTGTCTCTATTCTGATGTGTGTGCTCTCCTCCGTCTGTCTCTATTCTGATGTGTGTGCGCTCCTCTGTCTGTCTCTATTCTGATGTGTGTTATGTCCTCTTTCTGTCTCTATTCTGATGTGTGTGCTGTCCTCTTTCTGTCTCTATTCTGATGTGTGTGCTGTCCTCTTTCTGTCTCTATTCTGATGTGTGTGCGTTCCTCTGTCTGTCTCTATTCTGATGTGTGTGCTGTCCTCTTTCTGTCTCTATTCTGATGTGTGTGCTGTCCTCTTCTGTCTCTATTCTGATGTGTGTGCGCTCCTCTGTTCTGTCTCTATTCTGATGTGTGTGCGCTCCTCTGTCTGTCTCTATTCTGATGTGTGTGCTGCTCCTCTGTCTGTCCTCTATTCTGATGTGTGTGCGCTCCTCTGTCTGTCTCTATTCTGATGTGTGTGCTGTCCTCTGTCTGTCTCTATTCTGATGTGTGTGCTGTCCTCTGTCTGTCTCTATTCTGATGTGTGTGATGTCCTCTGTTCTGTCTCTATTCTGATGTGGTGCGCTCCTCTGTCTGTCCTATTCTGATGTGTGTGCGCTCCTCTGTCTGTCTCTATTCTGATGTGTGTGCGCTCCTCTGTCTGTTCTCTATTCTGATGTGTGTGCGCTCCTCTGTCTGTCTCTATTCTGATGTGTGTGCTGTCCTCTGTCTGTCTCTAATTCTGATGTGTGTCCTCTCCTCTGTCTGTCTCTATTCTGATGTGTGTGCTGTCCTCCTCTGTCTGTCTCATATTCTGATGTGTGTGCTGTCCTCTGTCTGTCTCTATTCTGATGTGTGTGCTGTCCTCTGTCTGTCTCTATTTCTGATGTGTGTGCTGTCCTCTTCTGTCTCTATTCTGATGTGTGCGCTCCTCTGTCTGTCTCTATTCTGATGTGTGCGCTCCTCTGTCTCTATTCTGATGTGTGTCCTCTCCTTCATCTGTCTCTATTCTGATGTGTGTGCGCTCCTCTGTCTCTATTCTGATGTGTGTGCTGTCCTCTGTCTGTCTCTATTCTGATGTGTGTGCTGTCCTCTGTCTGTCTCTATTCTGATGTGTGTGCTGTCCTCTGTCTGTCTCTATTCTGATGTGTGTGATGTCCTCTTTCTGTCTCTATTCTGATGTGTGTGCTGTCCTCCGTCTGTCTCTATTCTGATGTGTGTGGTGTCCTCTGTCTGTCTCTATTCTGATGTGTGTCCTCTCCTCCGTCTGACTCTATTCTGATGTGTGTGCTGTCCTCTGTCTGTCTCTATTCTGATGTGTGTGATGTCCTCTTTCTGTCTCTATTCTGATGTGTGTGCGCTCCTCTGTCTGTCTCTATTCTGATGTGTGTGCTCTCCTCCGTCTGTCTCTATTCTGATGTGTGTGATGTCCTCTGTCTGTCTCTATTCTGATGTGTGTGCTGTCCTCCGTCTGTCTCTATTCTGATGTGTGTGGTGTCCTCTGTCTGTCTCTATTCTGATGTGTGTGCTGTCCTCTGTCTGTCTCTATTCTGATGTGTGTGCTGTCCTCCGTCTGTCTCTATTCTGATGTGTGTGCGCTCCTCTGTCTGTCTCTATTCTGATGTGTGCGCTCTCCTCCGTCTGTCTCTATTCTGATGTGTGTGCTGTCCTCTTTCTGTCTCTTTTCTGATGTGTGTGCTGTCCTCTTTCTGTCTCTATTCTGATGTGTGTGCGCTCCTCTGTCTGTCTCTATTCTGATGTGTGTGATGTCCTCTTTCTGTCTCTATTCTGATGTGTGTGCGCTCCTCTGTCTGTCTCTATTCTGATGTGTGTGCTGTCCTCTGTCTGTCTCTATTCTGATGTGTGTCCTCTCCTCCGTCTGTCTCTATTCTGATGTGTGTGCTGTCCTCTGTCTGTCTCTATTCTGATGTGTGTGCTGTCCTCTGTCTGTCTCTATTCTGATGTGTGTGATGTCCTCTTTCTGTCTCTATTCTGATGTGTGTGCGCTCCTCTGTCTGTCTCTATTCTGATGTGTGTGCGCTCCTCTATCTGTCTCTATTCTGATGTGTGTCCTCTCCTCCGTCTGTCTCTATTCTGATGTGTGTGCGCTCCTCTGTCTCTATTCTGATGTGTGTGCTGTCCTCTGTCTGTCTCTATTCTGATGTGTGTGCTGTCCTCTGTCTGTCTCTATTCTGATGTGTGTGCTGTCCTCTTTCTGTCTCTATTCTGATGTGTGTGCGCTCCTCTGTCTGTCTCTATTCTGATGTGTGTCCTCTCCTCCGTCTGACTCTATTCTGATGTGTGTGCTGTCCTCTGTCTGTCTCTATTCTGATGTGTGTGATGTCCTCTTTCTGTCTCTATTCTGATGTGTGTGCGCTCCTCTGTCTGTCTCTATTCTGATGTGTGTGCTCTCCTCTGTCTGTCTCTATTCTGATGTGTGTGATGTCCTCTGTCTGTCTCTATTCTGATGTGTGTGCTGTCCTCTGTCTGTCTCTATTCTGATGTGTGTGGTGTCCTCTGTCTGTCTCTATTCTGATGTGTGTGCTGTCCTCTGTCTGTCTCTATTCTGATGTGTGTGCTGTCCTCCGTCTGTCTCTATTCTGATGTGTGTGCGCTCCTCTGTCTCTATTCTGATGTGTGTGCTCTCCTCCGTCTGCCTCTATTCTGATGTGTTTGGTGTCCTCTTTCTGTCTCTATTCTGATGTGTGTGGTGTCCTCTTTCTGTCTCTATTCTGATGTGTGTGCTGTCCTCTGTCTGTCTCTATTCTGAAGTGTGTGTGCTCCTCTGTCTCTATTCTGATGTGTGTGCTCTCCTCCGTCTGTCTCTATTCTGATGTGTGTGCTCTCCTCCGTCTGTCTCTATTCTGATGTGTGTGATGTCCTCTTTCTGTCTCTATTCTGATGTGTGTGGTGTCCTCTTTCTGTCTCTATTCTGATGTGTGTGCTGTCCTCCGTCTGTCTCTATTCTGATGTGTGTGCGCTCCTCTGTCTCTATTCTGATGTGTGTGCTCTCCTCCGTCTGTCTCTATTCTGATGTGTGTGGTGTCCTCTTTCTGTCTCTATTCTGATGTGTGTGGTGTCCTCTTTCTGTCTCTATTCTGATGTGTGTGCTGTCTTCTGTCTGTCTCTAGGCGCACTTCTCCGGCTTTCTTTTCTTTCTCATCCTCAGTTTCATTTTCTGTGCATCATTTTCTAACGAATTCATGGACTAGCCCCCACCCCCACTTCTATTTCCTCTCTGGTATCAGTCTCTGTACCTACATACACCCAGTGGTGGGAATGAAAAACATTTAAAGGGGGATCCCCAAGGGTGGGGTGGGTTATGGGGGTGGAGTTTGGAGGAGGGGTGGGAGTTCTGAGGGGGGCAGAGCTGGCAGTTGAACTCCGCTCAAAGGAAATGTTCACAATAATAGTTTTAAAATGGTGCAATTTGTTTCATGCTGTTTCTTTCCACACTCCACACTGTACATCAATGCCACATTAAATCCCTTCCATGGCAGTGGGGCACCTAAAATACTGTTGGTAATGCAGTGATGTTTAGTGCATTAAGGGATCTATAGACACGCTCTACAGTAGCATCTCCTAATACCCGCTGTCAGCACAACAGAAGCATGTATTTATGATTAAGCAGTTTGACAAGCACATAACATCTTTATAAATATAACCTGTGATAAAACACAAAGGAAGGGGCACACAGATTACAGGCTATGTGTGGGGTAGCCCAACAAAATAAAACTAGTGAATGCAAGTTTAAGCAGCATTTCTTAGTTTAGAAATTATAGTTTTTTTCTATGAAAGTGTAAGATGCTCATTTGGAAAACAATAGTGTGCCCAGCATGTAGAAAGCCTGCAGTGATGCCCCCACCCCAGTGACAGTCATGGCCCATTGATTCCCCTGGTGTCCCTTTCAGGCCAGAAGAAAGAAACAGGTTGAGCAAACAAGTGGCTGGGGCAAGGAGCACAGCAGATTCGATCACTGAGCCCCCAGCTTCCTTCTGCGCACCCGAGGGCACGGTAAAGCCTTGTCAGGGCTGAGCCAGGCCAGGTCTGAGATCCGGCCAGACTTCCGATGCCGGATCTGGGTCCCAGCAAGAGCCGGCCCATTGACCAGCGCTGACACACCCTCTTCCCTTCCCTTGTCTCTTCTGTTCCCGTCCATCTTGTGGGCCATCTCGTTTCACCTCTTTTGCGCTCCCGGCTCCTAAACTCTGGAATAGCCATCCCTTAAAGCTCATCTTCTTCCCGCTTCTGGAACAAAACCTGTTCTTCACGTTGATCAGTTTGTAATTTCCTCCATTTTTTGTAACCGATTGTCCAAGTTTGTACTGCACTTTGGCGAAAGCCCTTTATACGTCTAAATAAGTAAATAGCCAATTATAGAGCGAGAAGGGGATGGATGGATGGATGGATGGATGGATGGATGGATGGATGGATGGATGGATGGATGGATGGATGGATGGATGGATGGATGGATGGATGGATGGATGGATGGATGGATGGATGGATGGATGGATGGATGGATGGATGGATGGATGGATGGATGGATGGATGGATGGATGGATGGATGGATGGATGGATGGATGCGGTTTGATAGAGATACAACTGGAGAGGTCGCTAGATAGACAGGAGGATAGATGGATAGATAGAGACATAGATAGAGGGATAGAGAGAGGGAGAGAGAGAGAGAGAGAGAGAGAGAGAGAGAGAGAGAGCGATATCTAGACACACGCATAGATACACAGGAGGATAGATAGATGGATAGATAGAGAGACATAGATAGGGGGATAGAGAGAGAGAGAGAGAGAGAGAGAGATCTAGACACATGCATAGATAGACAGGAGGATAGAGGGATAGATAGAATGATAGATAGAAAGAGAAGGCACAGAGAGAGAGAGAGAGAGAGAGAGGGGGGATAGATCTAGGATCTAGATAGACACACGCATAGACAGATATGGATAGACAGGGATAGATAGCTGGAGAGAGAGAGAGAGAGAGAGAGAGAGAGAGAATGAGACAGTTATAGATAGAGGGATCAAGAGGGAGAGAAATAGACGCACGCACAGACAGGGATAGATAGATGGATAGAAAGGTGGATAGAGAGAGACTTAGATAGATAGAAGGATATAAAGAGAGAGAGATAAAGAGAGATAGATATATAAACACACTCATAGATAGACAGGAGGATAGATAGATAGATAGATAGATAGATAGATAGATAGATAGATAGATAGATAGATAGATAGATAGATAGATAGATGGATAGATAGATAGATCAATCGACAGTGCTAGAGAGCGAGAGTTGGCTTGATAGACAGATAGACTGAAGAAGATAGATAGAGGCAGAGAGATAGAGAAATAGAGGAACAGGGAGACACACAAAAAGAGAGTGATAGACAAATAGACAGACATGCATAAAAGTGATGATGGCTGGTCGTATAGATTGCTCTAAAGACAGACATGCAGAGCAATAGGCATCTATAGACAGCTAGATGGAACAATAGGGTGATAGAGAGGGCGATAGAAAGGCACGGACCGATATAATGAGCGATAGCTGGATAGATAGCTAGAGGGGGAGACATACAGACTGGTGGGAAGATAAGTAGATAGATATCATATGGTTGGATAATAGACACATTCAACTGTGCGGGGGCTCCTGGGGAGCGTGATCTAGAGGGTGTCATCCCAGATACTCGGCTGCTGGTGTTTGACTCATGCCCTCCACGCGTTCCCTGTTATTCTTTTCCCGCCTTCAGCTGTCACACGATGCCAGGGTGTTGCTCACGCTGCCCGGGAATGTGGCAGAGAGTGGCCGAGCTGTCATTAGCCCACGTGGCAAGATGCCTTGTTTTTCGATGGCGCGCCTCTCCCGTCACCGTGACTTGCGGGGTGAGTAAAGGATGTTTCTAACAATAAAAGCGCCCCCTCCCGCCCTGAGCCACGGAGCCAGCGGTATCGCCCCGGTTTCTTTACGAGTTTATGGCGTCTGCTGCCAAGAAGCCGGATTCCCGCTGACGTATGTTTTACGTATAGGGTGTACATGGGCAGCGAATCACGTGACTCGGCACTAGTAACAGGCGCCTCTTGAACACGAGGCGCTGTAGGCAGAACACTGGGCCTCATTCCAAGTCAGGCGGTCGGTAAAAAAGTGACGGTATCCCTAGACACTGGCACTTTACCAGACCGCCCGACTGCGGGTTTGCCGGTGGGGCAGCTGGAGGTTAGCCTACCGGCAATAAAAGCCGTCATTACCGCCCCCAGTGATGGCAAATCCCCGCATGGAATCCTATGCGACCTCATAAGTGGGGATGAACACCGTCCCACCAGCAATCGCAAACTGGCAGCAATGCCACCGTACCGAGTGCCCGTAAAGGTAAGTACCAAATGCCAGGGTCAGAATGAGGCCCAGTGTATGGTGTGGTGTGATGGGGTGGGGTGGGGGGCGGCAGGGCTAGATTCTGCAGCACTCTACCCTTCAGGAACAGGAACATTAGCCGGACATTAGGCGATATGTTCAGAATCACACTTTTTGGTTAAGTGTTGAAGCCGGGATAAGAAGGCAGACCACCTGCCCACAAAGCCAGTGTTTTAGTCCGGATGTTGCCATGATGGCATGTGGGCAGTGGGCACTTCGCAAGTTCGAGTCGTGTGTCATTTCTAAGAGGCTGGGGGAATCCGGCATTAAGCGCTATATAAGAACCCAAGTTCTAATTATTATAAAACCTCTGGCCCCGCATCTCATCCAATGAGGACCAGGTCTTTTGAATGCCCTCCCGTGTCCTGGCATCATTTTGGGACTCCAAAGTGTTGTGGCTGCAGAAGGGTAAAGACAGAGCAGTCTTGACTGTAAGCGAAACTGGAATATTACCGACATGTGTGTTAAGCTTGACATGTGACTAGTTTTGCCACAGTCCCACTGGCCTTTCCAGGGCATGGGTCTGGTAGGAAAACTTGTCGCCCTCTCTGGAAGGTGTGGTTTTACTGGAAATATCTAACCTGCTACTGGGGGCGCTAACTACTGGGGGCGCTAAGATTACTGATGCACTATTTCCGCAGAGCACCTTACCACGTACATGGGCGCATGGACTCACTGAGCTACCTTACCAGCCCTTGCAGACACTGCCTTCAATATTGATTTCCAAGCTATGCTTTTAAATCCATCTTCCTTGGCCCTCGATGGCAAAGGACTTTAATAAACGGTTGGTTTCAATCCCAGAATAGATATAATATTCGCAGAAATAAGTCTATCGCTGCCCAGTTTTTGCCCCATTGGTGTAAAGGCCAACTGCCTGCGCCCGCACTTTAGTCTTCCCCTTAAGTGCCAAGAACGAGTATGCTCGTCCTTTTTGCATAGACTTGCATAATAGCCTGGCACTTATGATATAAATGTCCTCTGGCATATATCTTTATGCAAATGCAGGGAAATCGGTGCCCCGGCACAGACAGCCCACGACCGGATCCGGTCCGGACTCCAGATGATCCGCCCAAGGCTCCGAAGAGGCAGATGCAAAGCCTTTCATATTCCCCCACCAGATGAAATGCTGTTGTGTATTTTTATATTAAGCGGTGTAAGTGCATGGGTCGGCATTCCCATGTCTTCTTGGACCAATAAAAAAAAACATCACTATGCTGCCATACCTCACCAGAATCATGGAAAGCTTGGTCACTACCCAAATGGATCAACACAACACCACAAACAATCTCCTCAACCCCCCAATCAGACGTTTGACCTGGACACACCCCTAACACTGCTACTCGTCACATCCTTGATGACCTCCACAACATCAGAGAAAAGGATACACAGCACTACTTGTACTCAGCGACACTACCAGCCGCACCATTCTACTCCACATCCTAGCCCACGGGATGAGTATCCCACGAATCGTGCTCAACTAGTCCACCTCTTTCCTTACAGTCAGAACACACTTTGCCTCTGAGCCCTCTTTTCGATCCAACCCCTCCCCGGTGAAGTACAGGTTCCCGACGGTTCCTCCCTACCTCCACTCCTCGTCAATCGATATGTTGAATCCCTTGGACAGACCCATAGAAAACAGATAGAAAACATAAAAAAACCATAGTAAACCCATGGTAAACACAAGGTCCATTCCCACCAATAGGTAGGCAACACACAAATATACTTCTCGGGAGGATAGCTCATGGGCAACGTGCTCCCACGGAGCAACACAGGCTCGATCCCCGGGTCCATGCTTAGAAACCTCTGGGTATTAAGCGTGATATAAATAACCTATCAAATCAAAATATCATCCCCCTGCCCACTCCACATCCTCAAAAGCTGTCTCTCCGCCATCACCACCTGGATGGCCTCCCACTCCCTCAATCTCAACCCTCCTGAAACGGAATGCCTCCTCATCTGCCCCCGTCCAGATACAAAGCGAAACTCACCCCCTGGATTAAAGCGCGTTCCCTGGACAATCCACACATAATCCCTCTCCACACTGGTCAAATCCCATGGCTTCACCACCAATCCCCACCTTTCCTCCACACACCACAGAGCTGCTGTTACCAAAACATGCAATATACAACTGCACCTCCTACTCGTAATCAGACACATCCTTCCTCCTGATGACTTCCGCGCCGCAGCCCAAGTACTAGTACTCTTCAAGCTGGACTACGGCAATGCTCTCCTCGCTACACTCTCCAGAGGCACCCTTCCCCTCTGCAAGCTATACAAAACGCACCAGCCACACTCATCCTCCACCTACCAAAACATTCACACATCACCCTAGCTCTCGGCCAGCTCCACTGGCTCCCCGTAGCCAAGAGAACTCTGCATTGTATTCAAAGTCACCTACCATAAAGCTCCATCTTACCTTCACGGCACTCCCAACCCCATCAGCCACACAAACACCAGACAAGCGACCCAGCACGCCCACGCATTCCACTCTGCAAACTACCATGCACCCAAAAGCAAGCATTAGCCCAGTGGGCCCCCAGGGCATGGAACTCCCTACCTCTTCACATCCGCACTGCACCCTCCAACAGCACTTTCCGAAAGAGCCTCAAAACAAACCCTCCAACACCACTTTCAGAAAGAGCCTCAAAACAAACCCTCCAACACCACTTTCAGAAAGAGCCTCAAAACATACCCGTTTCCCCACACACAAACCTGCCCATCCACTTCCCCTGTGCCCACTTGTCTATCCTAATCTTCCTATCCTATCCTGAAAAGATTTTGTAACTTCTGTGTCACCTCCCACCTTTGAACCTTGTAAGGCGCTCCGAGTCCCTCTCGGTATGGCCAGCGCTGATCACAGATTCTAACAAATCAGTACAATGATCGTGAGACAGATGACACTGGCATGGCTGAGCTCTTGCAGGGCAATTCCTGTGCCCGGTTCAGGTCACACAACCAGCCATTGCCCCTGAACAGTCTCTAACCCTGCGCTCGTATTTCATGTTTCATGGTGGAGTTTCGAATTGAGTGCAGTTTGCGTAGTCAGGGGTCCAGTGGTTCTGTTAAGGGGCAGCTGGGCGAAAAATCGGCATCGGCAGTCACAGATGCCAACTTTTGATTTTCATTATGGCGTAGGCAATTGCCCCAGCCTTGGTAAATATGAGTATGGGACCAGCCACTGGAGGGCGCCAGACCCTTCCCCGGCTCCACACCACGCATTCTATAGCACATTTTCCAGAAGAAATTGGAAAAGCGCCGTTTCATTTACTGTCAGTTATGAGCTCAGCAGCAGTCGCACAACCTGCTGATCTACCTTTCCAGATTTCTAATGTTGGACATAACACTGCATGTGGATGCCCTGATAGTGCTCGTGTCACGGTTTAATGCCTGTAAAGTGCTTAGAAACTAAGGGTGTTTCATCGCCAGCAACATTGACACTGCGCAGTCTCCCTGAGGATGCAGTGGGAAACGGAGTTGACACCTTTGCATCGTGCACTCGGGGGAGTGAGTTTGAAAGAAGAGAAAGAAAGAGAGTGTGAGAGAGAGAGAAGAGAGAGAGAGAGAGAGAGAGAGAGAGAGGGAGAGGGAGAGACAGGGAGAGTAGAGCGAGTAGGAGGGGGAGAGAGCGAGGCGAGAGAGCATGGAGAGAGCGAGGCGAGAGAGCAGGGCGAGAGAGAGAAGGAGCAGCGACAGAGGATGAAAGAGAGGGGGAGAGAGAGACGGCATCGGTTTAATGCCTGTAAAGTGCTTAGAAACTAAGGGTGTTTCATCGCCAGCAACATTGACACTGCGCAGTCTCACTCAGGATGCAGTGGGAAACGGAGTTGACACCTTTGCATCGTGCACTCGGGGGAGTGAGTTTGAAAGAAGAGAAAGAAAGAGAGTGTGAGAGAGAGAGAGAGAGAGAGAGAGAGAGAGAGAGAGAGAGAGAGGAGAGGGAGAGACAGGGAGAGTAGAGCGAGTAGGAGGGGGAGAGAGCGAGGCGAGAGAGCATGGAGAGAGCGAGGCGAGAGAGCAGGGCGAGAGAGAGAAGGAGCAGCGACAGAGGATGAAAGAGAAGGGGAGAGAGAGAGGGGACAGAGAAAGGGGGCGAGAGAAAGAGAGGGGCAAGAGAAAGAGAGGGTTGAGAGAGAGGAGCGATGGAGAAAGAGGGGAGGGAGAGACACAAAGAGAGGTGTCTTTGCAAGGGCTGGCCTGGTTGTCTTGGGAGGTGCCTGAAGACTTTCAAAGAAAGAAGAGACAAAGTTCACTCGCAGAGGCACCCCCCTTTACACCTTGGTGACCTTCTGAGAACATGCGCTGGCAAACTCAATAGTTGTAGTTTTTGTATAGGCATCGTGTTGGCATGTTCTATGCAGTCAATCTTACAGTGTGTATGTCAGCATAAACTCACATGATTGGCAAAATACTCGGACGATGAGGTGGGAAGTGCAGGAGTGCCTTCAAAGCGGTGGCAAGCCCCTACCCTTTAAGTTGTAGGGGCACCCCTTTCCCAGGGACCATGCACACCACAGCATCGTGGGCTACACGAATCCTTCTGCCACGCACTACATCTTAGGCGGCAGGATACGCACTGAATGCACTGTCAGTGATGCTGTGCTTAGTCCAGTCATTATCACCAGCCCTCCATCTAAACGAGGACAGCTGCCAAAACTAAAAGCGCTCGCCTCTCCAGTGCCATGGCACTAAGAATTCATCCACTCTGGCCTTCCCAAAATTGATGGACACGTAGCAATTTTTCCACCTTTGGAAGGTGAATGCGCCGTCACATAAACGTGTGTTTATGGCATGGCCTTTTCGTGGCAGCGATTAACATGCTCCGCCCACCATGAGGGCATGTGCACAGGTCTGAGCCCCTGTTGCCTCCTCAGGTTATCAAAGAGCATACTGATTGAGGATAACCAAGCCCCTTACCTAAAGAAGCATCAGCAAAGCCAGAGGTTTTGGCTTTTGTGTAGGCATGGGATAAGCCCTTTCCAGGCACTGCCATCATGGAACTACCAGGCCATAACACGGCAACAGCTGGCACATGTTGTTAGCACCCGTGCATATTACGACAGTGCCTGGAAAATGCCTATACAAGAACCAAAACTGTTAGCTTTGTCAATGCTCATTTATGTTTAACAATAAATCAGTGCAATGAAGGGATGCAAGGACACACCCATTGCTGCTCATAAATCAAGTGGCTGAAGGCACACTTAGTTCAGACGTTTTTATTACACCAGGAGCTGGTTTACAGCTGTAATTAAGCATTCAAATGTCAGAAGACTGCTTAGAAATAACATTGGTACACCCTTAAAAGAACAGAGGATGCTCAATGGGATCTCGGGTGAAGGAGGGCAGTCAATGGGTGGGTAAAGAGGCAAACAACCACCACAGGCTGGTTGTCCCTCCTCACATCCCATCTTTCATCCATTTCCACTTCCCATGCAAATAGTTCCAGCTTACAGGCAGCACTCAGAGCGCCAACTAATAGCCAGAACGTATGAAAGTACCCCTCAGCTGGCTGAGCCTGACCTCGATTGGGGGGCCCATCTGCGGGTGTTTACCAATTTACCAAGATGGCTTTCATACACGGTGGCCAACATGATGCAGAATAACACCTGGTTAGTGATTCCTAGAGTCACTTGATTTCATTTCCAGACTCCCACGCCACCACATCCTGTACAGTAACCCACAAGCAGCCAAATTGCAACTTGCTCGTGTCATATAATATGATATGATTGGGTATTTATAACGCGCTTAATACCCAGAGGTTTCTAAGCGCGGACCCGGAGATCACACCTGTGTTGCTCCGTGTCGGCTTGCTTCCAAGGCAAGCGTGTTGCCCCTGAGCTATCCTCCCGAGACAACCTGAAATTAAATTACTTTTAAGAACAGAGAGCAAGCGGCCGATTCATAGCTGTGCAAACTTCGGCAGAATGGTCCTTTAATAACACCAAGAAGCTTTGGTGTCATGTGGACGTACACCAGCGGAAGCAGCACAGTTGTTAAATGACAACAAAACAATGACAGGGCATTATTAGATTGTAATGTACCATCACGTAAAAACACTTAGGGCCTGATTCATATAATTGGTTGCACAGTGAAAAGTCACTTTGCCCACTTTTCAGCATGCAAAACTCCTTTCACCGATTCATCGATCAGACTTTGCGTGTATTTATGGGCCTATGCACGCATCCATCACGTCTTTGCATGCAGCCGAGCGCTTTGCCCCACACTCCACGCAAAGTGTGGGACGGGCCTAATCAAAGGAATAAATAGGGGGTGGAACATGCATATGCCCCATTTTCCCCGCAAAATGAGGAAGAACGTGGGTGTGTTGAGGAACGGGCCATGCAGTGAAATCGCACGCCCAGTCAAGCGCAAACCTTGGAATCCAAGATGCAACTTCACGCCAGGAAAAGTTACACGCAAACCTTGTAGACTCACCGCCACATGATAGGAGGCATAGAGCATTGTGTACATAGGTTCCAACGTGCAATGGTAAGGTTTAAATAACAATTTAGGGATTACAGCACGTAGTTGTGGTGCTGCTTGGAGTTAGGAGTGATCGTATGCAGATTAGTGGGGTGCAGCCTTGAATTACGGGGGTTTGCATGCAGGCTTATAGGCCGCTGCCTTGCATTACACAAAATGGTACGCAGATTATCGGGGTGCAGTTTTTGGTTTCGGGGGTTCATACGCAGTGTCGCTGGGGTGCTGCCTTGATTGCAGGCACAAAGATTGGTATACGTTGCTGGTTTTGGTTTGCGTGAGGGCGTGTCGCAGGCGCTCCGGGCGCTACTTGCGCCTTCTGGGTTACTATGCAAATAAAATTCCATGAATGCAAAGAGCGGGCAAAAAACGTTTATGCACAAGTAGGTGCAAAGTTGTTTTACGTGCACAATTCTTTGCTGGGTCTTTGCGGTTTTTCTATGATTCGGTCCCTTAATGTCATTTGGAAAGTAGAGCCCTCAGAACTGACCAGTCCTATTCCAGCTTCAGACGCAACACTCTAAACAGGCTGTGCTCTAATGACATATGATCCATTGGTTACTCCACTATATATACCTATGTACCCGCCATATGCATGTATGCTACCGACAGTACCATCGCACTGTACCTACTTGCACTCTTGCTGTATTGAGTGTACTTATTCCATGTCGTAACTAAGATTTAGGTAACCTTGTATCTGCTGCGCCCAGCTACACCAAATAAAAAAACAAACAAAACAGGAGCATGCGTATTAATGTCCATTAGAACCCTCTTGGGATTCTGGTGATATGTTATTTTACATTACTGGCAGTTATACTGCACAGCGCTGCCATTTGCATGTAGTAATCACCTGCTTCAACATGGAGCTCCTTTGTTAATTCTTTATAACTTCTATGTGGAATTATGGAACCATAACTCAGAGTTACCCCTTTTGCACACTCTTGGGCTCTGCAAGTACTGTTTTTAAGGACTAAATCCACTCCATATTTCAGGATATCCAAACAAAACACATTTAAACACTTTGAACATAAATGGCAGTTATTTACATAGCGAATGGTCATCCTGAACATCTGGTGCGTTCGGGCATTTTGATGACCGGACTTAAAGACTTCTGTTCTAGATTTAGACACATATAATCGACATATTAAAAAATGATAAGGGCAGATCAACAGTGGTTTGGAATTTTGGGAATAATCAGGGGAAGTCGCTTACTCTGAAAGGCCAGAGTTGGTCAATCAAAGTTAAGATTACCAAATGACTCCATGTCACCTAGAACACTACTCCAGTGCTGGTCTTACTTTTACTTTGGTCGATTGCATTCCATGGAAGTGACCCATGATTGCGAATAACGAAAATAATGAAAGCCCAGACTATGGCATGGAGACATTTGGTAACCTTAATCAAAGCTCACTGGAGTGGGCCTGAAACATGAGTGACTTCCAAGCCCCCCAGCCTCACACTCCCCCCACCCCCAAAGTTCTTTCGACCAACTGCGCCTTTCGCTCACCTTAACGAATTGAAGGGGGAAGATGCCTCTTCTGCCATTGAGTTCCCCCTCCATCCAGCCATCCTCCGCGTGCTTCTTCACGTTCTTGATGACGTCACCAGTCTTGATGTCCAGCTCGTCGTCCAGAGTCCCCACAAAGTCATTTAAAACCAGGACCTCTGCAGGAAGAGAGTGGAGAGCAGTGAGTGGGCAGGTCAGAAGCAGGGCTGCCAATGGAAATTACTGGAGAGCAGTGAGTGGGCAGGTCAGAAGCAGGGCTGCCAATGGAAATTACTGGTGAGCAGTGAGTGGACAGGTCAGAAGCAGGGCTGCCAATGGAAATGACTGGAGAGCAGTGAGTGGACAGGTCAGAAGCAGGGCTGCCAATGGAAATTACTGGAGAGCAGTGAGTGGACATGTCAGAAGCAAGGCTGAGTGGACAGGGCTGCCAATGGAAATGACTGGAGAGCAGTGATTGGACAGGTCAGAAGCAGGGCTGCCAATGGAAATGACTGGAGAGCAGTAATTGGACAGGTCAGAAGCAGGGCTGCCAATGGAAATGACTGGAGAGCAGTGAGTGGACAGGTCAGAAGCAGGGCTGCCAATGGAAATGACTGGAGAGCAGTGATTGGACAGGTCAGAAGCAGGGCTGCCAATGGAAATGACTGGAGAGCAGTGAGTGGACAGGTCAGAAGCAGGGCTGCCAATGGAAAGGACTGGAGAGCAGTGATTGGACAGGTCAGAAGCAGGACTGCCAATGAAAATGGCTGTAGAGCAGAGAGTGGGCTGGTTACAATGGAAACAAGTGGCGAGCTGTGAGTAAGCCGGTCAGAAACAGGACCACCCCAATGCAAATGAGTGGCAAGCAGTGAGTCGCCAGGCAGACTTGAAGCCCCAAAAGCAATGAGTGGAGAGCAGTGAGTAGAACAGGTCACAAGAAGGTCCAATGGAAACAAATGGAGAGCTGTGAGCGAGCCGGTCAGAAACAAGACCCCCCCAACGCAAATGAGTAGGCCGGCTAGAAACAGCATCGTCAATGCAAACGAGTGGGGAGCAGAGTCTCACCAGTCAGAACTGCCAACCTACATGCAAGCGAATGGAGAGCAGCGAGTGGACTAGTCAGGAAGAGGGGCTCCAAGTCAAACAAGTGGAGAGCAGCAAGTTGGCTGGTTGGAACCAGGACTCCCAAAGGAAACGAGTGGAGTGCAGCGAGTCGGCCAGTTAGAAATGGGACCTAGTATGGAAATGAGTGGAGTAGAGAGTGGGATGGTTAGAATGGAAGTCGAGGGCAGCAAGTGAGCTAGTCAGCACCAGAACCCCAAAGGAAACAAGGAGATAGAAGTGTGTCAGACTGTCAGAAATATGACCCCTAACAGAAATAAGTTGAGAGTTGAGAACCAGAACATCCAATGGAAATGAGCTGAGTGCAGTGAGCGGGCGGTCAGAACAAGGCCCTCCAATGGCAACGAGAGGAGAGCAGCGAATTAGGAAGTCACAACCAGGACATCGAAGGAAAACAAAGGGCACGGGCGAGTCAGTACTACGGCCACAAATGGAAATAATGAAAACATTTGTGAGTCCATAATGAGTCTAGACTTTTGGATTAGCTGTTTAAATTCTGCGGCATTGGGACTCCAACTGGCTCTTTTTAGGACATGGTGTCAAGTAAAATCCTTTCTGTCAGTCGAATTGGGACAGTAATGCACTGATTTTCGATTCTCCTCAGCATTGTTTGATCGACTGATTTACTTTGGGGTTGAGGTTCCACCACCTGTTATTAAGATACATGTGTTGAAATACTATCTATTTATTTATTTATTTATGCATTCACTTTTATCTATAGTATTATTATTTACTCTCTATCTTCTTATTTTTCCTTTATCTCCCTTTACATTTTATATTTTGATTCAATTAGATATGGTACATTTGATTATGCTTATGTCTATGTCTAAGTGCTCAGTTGTGCAAAATCCTAATAATTTGGATTATATCACAATAAAGTATTTATTATTAAACAAATGGAAATGAGTGGAGAGCAATGCGTGGGGCGGTCATAACCAGGACCCCCCAATGGAAGCAGAGCAGCGCGTGAGCCCGTCAGAACTAGGAGCACCAATGCAAACAAGTGAGAACTGGGGCCTACAATGGGAGGGTGCCATGTGATCAAGTCGCCATGAAGAAGTCAGCATCGAGGTGACTTTTTTTCATTGACCCCTACATTTATTTCCCCAAATATTCTAGGTGGGGCATAATTATATATTATTGCCTCCAATCCTAGAATATTTAAGGAAAGTGTTTGATTTTCTGGAGGGTGCTCAGGTGCAACGCGCTCGCCTTGGAAGCAAGACGATGCGGAGCAACACAGGTTCGATCCCCGGGTCCGCGCTTAGAAATCTCTGGGTATTAAGCACGTTATAAATAACCAATTACAAATACATCTGGGGGGTGCAAGTGCTCAAGTTTCAGGGAAGTGTTCAAAGCATCAGGCAAGCGGGACGCCGCGGACCAGAGCATTCAAAAGAGATGAGTGGAGAGCAGTGAGCGGGCAGTCAGTCCTCCAATAGAAACGAGTGGTGCGCATCGAGCGGAGCGATCAGAACCAGGGGCAACAATAGAAACATGTGCAAGTGAGGCAGACATTACCAGAATATCCAATGCAAAAGCGTGGAGAGCAGCAAGTAGAACTTTTACAACCAGGTCCAACCACGAAAGGAAATGAGTCAAGAGCAGTGAATGGCTCGTCCAAGCGAGGGCCGCCAATCGAAACAAACGGAGAGCAGCGAGTGGTCCCTTGAGAACGGAGAAAGTTGAAGCGCAGGGAGTGGTGTGGCGAAAACCAGGATCTCCAATGTAAAAGAGTGGAGAGCAGCCAGTGGGATGTCCAGAACCAGGACCTCCAAAGGAAACAAGTAGCGCGCAGTGAGTGGCACGGTCAGAACCAGGATCTCCACTGGAAACGAGTAGTGAGGTGTAATTAGGGCGGCGAGTACTAGGACTTCCAATGGAAACAAGTGAGCGTAGTGCATGGAGCCAGAATCTCCAATGGATCAAACAGAGCACGCTCAGAACCAGGACCTCCAATGGAAACAAGTAGAGCGCAGTGAGTGGCGTGGTCAGAACCAGGATCTCCACTGGAAACAAGTGGAGCACAGTGAGTGGCGTGGTCAGAACCTGGATCTCCACTGGAAACAATCAGAGCGCCGTGAGTGGCGTGGTCAGAATCAGGATCTCCACTGGAAAGGAGTAGTGAGGTGTAATTGGGGCGGTGAGTACTAGGACCTCCAATGGAAACAAGTGAGCATAGTGCGTGGAGCCAGAATCTCCAATGGAAACAATCAGAGCACGCTCAGAACCAGGACCTCCAATGGAAACAAGTAGAGCGCAGTGAGTGGCGCGGTCAGAACCAGGACCTCCAATGGAAACAAGTGGAGCGCAGTGAGTGGCGCGGTCAGAACCAGGACCTCCAATGGAAACAAGTGGAGCGCAGTGAGTGGCGCGGTCAAAACCAGGATCTCCACTAGAAACGAGTGGAGAGCAGAAAGTGGGGTGGTGAGGACCAGGACCTCCTCCGACAGAGACAGGGCAGCTTAGAGCGAGTCCAGCAGAGACAAGACCCTCCTCCGAAGAGACAGCGGTGCTGTGAGTGTGTCACGGCACCGCAGACCTGCGAAACCCGTCCTCCTTTCCTCGCTGGCATAGTTATTTTGATCGTGTAGCGGGGCTTTCCCAAGACACCTCTGGGCGCGCGATAGATCTTCCTTCCACGAGGACCCTGCGCATGCGTAGACACATGCATTTTAAGAACACACGAATCCCAGGAGAGAACGCAGGCCTGGTGTCTAAAAATACCAAGGAGTGCGAAATATCAGACGTGGAAAACCTCATTAAGGCAGAAACAAGAAATCTTGATTCATGGCCAGAAGGTAGTTGCGGGGAAAGCCTGGAGCACAGTCTGTAACGTCAAAACAATGCCAGAGGGACCCCAGTGCGCCATGGGGGCCATGGGGGTGCACCTGCAGCACTTCAGTCATAATAATATGAATGATAGAATCAGCGTGGGAGACGGGGAGGGCTTATGGTTGAATGTTGTTTAAATTGGCCCAATTTAACACTGCGCTTGCAAGTTCAACCCCTCTAAGTAGGATTTGAGGGTTCTTCCACAAGAAACATTAGAACAAATGGGCCTAAATAGTGCATTTTAAAGCATGTGCCCCTATGAAAAGATTAAAAAGTATAACAAACAACTAACATGGCATTTGTTGAGAGTGAGGCTTTATACCTAACCCAGACAAATACAACCACGACTGCCGGACCACAGACACCGGGCAAAATGCAGACTACAGCAAAACTCACCTGCCCAGAACCAATCACTGAAGAAACCTTCACTACACTGATCAAGGACACCAACCTTGTAGGATCCCCAAGGGACCTCTGCCCCCCCCTGACATCTTCAAAGGAATCCTCAACGACAAAACCCTGGTGACTCACTTCCGGAACCTGATGAATCAATCACTCAAAAGAGTACCATCCTCCTTCAAATCAGCATTCATCAAGCCACTGAAAAAAAGGAATCAGAAAGCACAGAAGACCCGAGAAACTACAGACCGATATCCAACCTGCCCGACCCAGCAGAGATCCTGGAGAACCACGTGTACAAAATCTTTCTTAAATACGTTGAAACAAACGGAATACTCGACCGGTCACAAGTTGGCGTCAGACCAGTGAGAGGAACCGAATCAGCACTCCTATTGATATGTGACGACCTGAAAATAAACGCAGATGATGCCCAATTGGCCTTCATACTATTGGACATACCAGCGGCAATTGACACAATCAGCCATGCAACACTAATAAACAGATGGATGGAATGTGACATACAGGAATCCGTACAAACCGCACCGAAAGAACCTACCTATCCACCGTTCACCTCTCACACACCAACAATATTTAATGCAGAGTCCCACAGGGATCCAGCCTCTCGCCTCTGCTTTTCAACATCTACATGTACCCACTGAGGAAAATCATCCGAACTCACGGACTTACCACCTACAACTACTCAGACGATACTCAACTGATTGTGAAAACAAACAGAACCCAGGAACCTCAACAACGGACTCACAGATATCTACAATTGGATGATAACGAACAACCTTAAACTGAGCCCAGAAAAAACAGAAATAATGCTCTCACACGCAGGATTCGACAGAGAGAACCCCCAACTGGACTGGGCGATCGGCATGGGAATGCAACCAGAGACTATCGATGTAGTAAATAACTTAGGAATACTCATGGACAACAGTCTATCCCTGGAACCGCAAGTCAACGCAATCTCCAAAGAATGCTTCTTCCTCCTACGACTGCTCAGAGGATTACTCCCTGACCTCTCCTTCCCCCACAGAACCCTCGCAATCATATTCCCTGATACTCATGAGAATTGACTACGCAAAAAGCCTCTACCTAGGAATGCCAGAAAGACTTAGCAAGAAACCCTGAAGGGTGCAAAATACAGCAGCCAGGATCCTACTAAGACTAAACAGAAGAGACCACATCACTCCAGCTTTGAAAAGCCTAACCTGGTTACCAGTAAAAAATTGCATCAAATTCAAAGCACTCTGCATCGCCAACTAAGCCTTGCACAGAAAAGGAGCTGAATTCCTCCAAGGCAGGATTAGCCGGTATTGCCCAGGAAGTGAACTAAGATCCAGCAACGACCTACAAATAGAGGCAAAACACTACGAAAAAAGGAAATTCGCCAGAACAGCATTCTCACGTCTAATTGCTAACACCTGGAACAACATGCCCAAAGTAATTAGAACCACAGAAGACCACATAACCTTCGGGAAACAGCTCAAAACCTGGCTATTCAACAGACAATGACAAACTCGGAGGGACACCGACAACAACAACACCACATACAAACAACTAGAGAGGAGACGAGAGGGACCAAAGAACCAAGCGCATGGCTAGATACCGTCAAGCGGTAACCAAAGAGCCGCGTCCTCCAATATAACTGATGCCACGACACCAGCACTTGTTTCCATTGGAGGTCCTGGTTCTGACCGCGCCACTCACTGCGCTCCACTTGTTTCCATTGGAGGTCCTGGTTCTGAGCGTGCTCTGATTGTTTCCATTGGAGATTCTGGCTCCACGCACTATGCTCACTTGTTTCCATTGGAGGTCCTAGTACTCACCGCCCCAATTACACCTCAGAGGCACCAACAAACCACCTAACTTACTAACGCATTTTCCGCTTCCTGCTCCTCCAATATAACTGACGCCACGACACCAGCCCTTTGGGGCTCGCCACACTCCACATAAACAAATCGAGAATCAATGCTATGTTCACACCCAGCATCTCCAGATGCTCAAGCACATATAGAGTGAACCACCCACATAGTACATAAAAACATCAATAACACAACTACACACCAAATTACTGGATTATTTTACAGCTACGGCCACTCGTGACTCTGGTTCCCTTATGGACACTATCTAACAAGAGCACACTACCAAACCCACCACAATCCAATGCAAATGTACAGCGCCCTGATGCCCGCGGGCTTCCGGTGCTTAAAGAAATAAACACATAAATAAAAACACACTAATACCAACACAAAACACTTCTCCACACTGAGGCACGGAATCTTACCCATACAGTTACAACGCACAAGGCCTCTCGCACAAACTCCCACATGCAAAGCAACACTCACAGACTTCTGTTCCTCCTGGTTTTGAACCAATCCTCTCACCCCATCCCCACTAACCTCCCCACCTGTCCCTCCTGCAGAGCCGCGCAAACGCCTAGAGACTGCCCCTGGGTGGTAGCGGTGCCCGGTTTAAATCAACATAACATAAAAAATTATTTGCCTCAAAGGGATATGGGGGGATGACAGGGTGGGGCAGCGGAAGCAACAGAAAACTAGGGTACCCACACAAAAGACGTCCATGGTGCAGAGGCCCACCGGGAAACCTCCAGAGTTCCCTCTAGTCCAGTCCAGCACTGGTGTGGTGCCCACTCGGTGAGTAGGTGTTCACCTGCTCCCATGTCGGTAGCCCACCGAGCTATACCGGGACACAGGCAGAGGCTAGGGAAGGTGAGTAGGTGTTCACCTGCTCCCATGTCGGTAGCGCGACCGAAGCTAATACCAGGACACAGGCAGAGGCTAGGGAAGGTGAGTAGTGTTCACCTGCTCCCATGTCGGTAGCCCACCGAGCTATACCAGGACACAGGCAGAGGCTAGGGAAGGTGAGTAGGTGTTCACCTGCTCCCATGTCGGTAGCCCACCGAGCTATACCAGGACACAGGCAGAGGCTAGGGAAGGTGAGTAGGTGTTCACCTGCTCCCATGTCGGTAGCCCACCGAGCTATACCAGGACACAGGCAGAGGCTAGGGAAGGTGAGTAGGTGTTCACCTGCTCCCATGTCGGTAGCCCACCGAGCTATACCAGGACACAGGCAGAGGCTAGGGAAGGTGAGTAGGTGTTCACCTGCTCCCATTGTCGGTAGCCCACCGAGCTATACCAGGACACAGGCAGAGGCTAGGGAAGGTGAGTAGGTGTTCACCTGCTCCCATTGTCGGTAGCCCACCGAGCTATACCAGGACACAGGCAGAGGCTAGGGAAGGTGAGTAGGTGTTCACCTGCTCCCATGTCGGTAGCCCACTGAGCTATACCGGGTAGGAGATTGGGAGGACTGCGTGTGTCTGACCACTCCCCAACTTCACAACACCAATCAGAAATCAGCACAAGAAAAACAGGCAGGAATGTAACAACCCCCATTCCACTCTTAGTGTCAGGAGAGAGGGAGGGCCTAGGTACACAAACCAATCATAAAGGTGCAAGAAGAGAGGGTAGGTACCCAAAACCCTGCCAAGACTCCAGCCACCTGCACCATGACACCCCTACAAGCAGGCGGTGGGGAGGGCCCTGAAGTACTACTCACCCCCTACCTGACCGCATTGATGTCCGGTTTTCAATTCTTGTATAGCACTTCCTTTCGCCTGTGTATAGGGCCTCCGATAGCATATTTCTCATCGATTCAGGTATGGAAATAGAGCAGCCGCCCTACCTAGACAGTCAACATTTTGGGGTTTACTTTAACTTGTTTTTTTTTTAGTACAGCAGGGGTCTAAGAGCTATATCATTCTTTAACTTAACCCATAAAGATAAAGGTCAGAGGTTATGTCATGCCCTGTGCACAAGAAGAAGGGGGATTAAACTCAATTCTATTTGCAATCCGTAACAAATGAAGGGAAGTGAGGCCAGAAGAGAGATGCCGTAGAGTCCTGAACGCATTGTAGTGTTTACAACAAGGATTTTGGAAGAACGAAAGGGATACATGTTGCATAATGGGACTGGACGAGTGTCAATATCACCTGGACTATGCCTGGAAAAGTAAACATGTACATGTGAGGGAAAACTCCAACACTGTTGGGAACTGGAGAACACTAGAACATCTGCACAATATGTGTTCCCTACAGGTTAATTCAGAGACCATACAGGTGTTTGAATTCTATATAGATAGTCACTTTACCCAAACAATTTATGCAGCTCTGCTTAACGGCTTAAAAACTTACTTAATACAATTTTATAACATATTCATTGAGTGAATCAACAATAAAATGCATTAGAATCACAAATAGATTGAAAAAATTAGACAACTAGAACAATATGAAAAAAGCGTTAAAAAAGTCCAAAAGGATATCATAGTACAAATGACAAAAGGATAGTCCCACTGTAAACTATTCTAACCATCCACCCCCTGAAGGTACCAAGGATCCTACTCTAGTCCTAATCTACAGTGTAAGTAGAGAGGGAGTAGAAAACGAATAAACAAATCCCAGGTCTACGTCCATGTGGGCACTTACTATAAGCGTATTCTCTCGATGGACATGGCTCATTTATAAGTCTCTTACAATTTACATTAAACATGCTTATACAAAAAACATATCCGTTTTACAGAATGGTTTTTCCCCACTTGGGGTGCAGAATGCATATTTGGATCCTACACAGCGCTGGAGTACAACACTGTTTTGAATATTCTATTCATCAATTTATATATTTCAATAAAGGCTGGATCCGAGGTAAAGAGGTGTTTGTCGGACGTTTCAGCAGAGTTAAAGGTAGACCGCCTTCATCAGGACCCCAAGGATACGGAGCACACAGAATAGGAATGGAAAATAAAGAGCCAGTTGAAAAAGTTATAATCCGTACTAGAACGGTTTGGAGGCCACACCATTCACTTTTTTTTCTGCTGTTTACTGCTTGAAGTTGTGGGTAAATCATTGATTCCTAGCAGGAGCCGGTGTACTGGCCTAACTCTAACTCCATTTCTTTCATGATTTGAGACAGAGCAGAATTAATATAGTCTTTCTTCCAATCTGTGCATATTTCTTTATTCAAATATTCACACCAGGCCTGCTTACGAAGTTGTTTCCAGCTTTGAAAAGTTTTAGGTGGCACTTTTATAACTATTTTAGGGCATTAAAAGGTCTGTTCCATTAAGAAAAGCAGTGTCCAGTCGTCTGACCACGTGCGCGGCAGCTGAAATGCTTGAGCATCAACACCACACATCTGTGCAGGTAGAAGAGGCAAGAAGTCAAAGTGGGACGGGGGGCCCTAACGGGTCACAAAAAAATATCTGGGATCAGGACGGTCAGTTTAAAAAGGTGTGTTTAATATTTATATGATATGATTAACCGGCAGTAAAAAAAATCTACAATAAAACATATTCAAATATAAAAACGAAATCAAAAATAGCTCAATGTAGGTCCCAATCCCTCATTTAGTTTGAAAGGAATCCAGTATCCTCATGTATGTATTCAACAAGTGTATTCAATTGTTCTAACATTTTCGATATTCTGCTTTCCCTTCAAAGTATTACAAAACAAATAATCTAACTCCAAATGTTTTGAACTGATGGTTTGACTGTAAACATGGGCCGAAAATGACATCATCTGCTCAAGAGCAGTATTGTCAGCCATCTGTTTGTTGACTTTAACACGCAGAGAAATCAGGGTGGAGGAAGTCAGTTCAAGGAGACGCAGAAGGGCCCGAGAACCTGGTGGGCTTAGCCCCTGCCCACTTAAAGCTCTCGGTAGAAGATAGTGCGAGCCTGTAAGAACTCCTGCTGGGACTCCAGCGATTTACACCATGACACTGCCACAGGTAGGAGACAGGATGGCCCATGAGTGGCCCTGCCTTTCTAGAAATACTGATCTGACACAATGCAGATTCTCTGGCATCACCTCCACACACCTGAACAGGTAGATAACAGGGAGGGTCTATGGGGACCTGAACCTCCTCCCAGGACTCCAGTAGCCTATAACATGATGCTCCCACAGGATGGGGAGGGCCCTTAAATACCCCCCTGGCCTGAGAGTACTAATCTGAAATAACACCAGCTTTCAGGCATCACCTTCACACATCTGGAAAGGTAGCAGACAGGGAGACCTGTGGGTTCCTAAAACCCTGCCAGGATCACACAATGACAAACCGACATGTAGGCAATGGGGTGAGCCCTTCGGTCCTACCCCTAGCAACACTGTTCTGGAATAATGCAGACGTTCTTGCACCAACTCCACACCCCTGAACACCTGTGGGTACCAACCCCCTGCCAGAACTCCAAAGACCTCCACTGTGACACTCCTACAGGCTGGCGATGGGGTGGGGCCCATAGGTACCACTGTGGTGAAATGACCACTGCTCTGCAGGATTACAGGGATACATAGTGGCTAAAACACCTGTTCGGCCCAACACTACTACTACGAAAGCACCAGCAGTGATCCCAATTAAAGGTGAAAGAGGCAGAGCCCAAAACGTATACCTACATAGCCTCTTTCGATAGCGCAGGGGGAGAGCAGGCAATATCTTCAGGAGGGGTGTGAGCTGATGACACTAGCAACCCACAAAACCTAAGGACACTGGTTCCAAAATAAAAGTATGTCCAATCAACGTTCTATAAAATACAGACTTTTTAATTAAACAATACAATGCAATCAACTAACTAAAATCGCAGAAAGACCCCACCCCTGAATAGAAAACACTGAATATGCAGACTGTTGTAAAATTTCTCTCTGGGTAGATGAGCGGGGGTGTACGGGCAATTCATTGGCATAATGTCAATGTTCAAAAATGCCTGGTAGGTTATTTATAACGCAC
This sequence comes from Ambystoma mexicanum, assembly GCA_002915635.3. Taxonomy (NCBI): domain Eukaryota; kingdom Metazoa; phylum Chordata; class Amphibia; order Caudata; family Ambystomatidae; genus Ambystoma; species Ambystoma mexicanum. Next base: position 989,050,676 of record CM030325.1, read on the forward strand.
TTAATACCCAGAAGTTTCTAAGCGCAGACCCGGGGATCGAACCTGTGGTGCTCTGTGTTGTCTTGCTTCCAAGGAGAGCACGTTGCCCCTGAGCTATCCTCCTGAGACTATAGCTCCAAAAGTGGAACAGGGGGTCATGACCTCTTCCTATTCCTTATTCTTGCTTTTGGAGGTTTGACAGCATTGAACTAGGCCCCTAGGAGCTTCCTGGGGTGGGGACTTGGCACTGGGTCAGTGAATCGGTCGAATGGGTCCAACATACGGTGCGGTCTGAGCAGACAAGGCATGTGGCAAGAAGAATCCTGGGACAGCTAACAGGCGCTTCAATTCTAGAATCAGAGCCCCGAGCGGTTCCTTCATTTCTGTGTTGCTGTCATGCCCAATCCAGGGTGCCCAGGAACAAGCTGAGCCCTGTTATCCCACACTCGCACTCCAGCAAGCTTGGCTGCCACCTGTAGGGGATCCTTCACCTCCAGTGTACAGGATCCTGGATCCAGTGCAACCAGTGGCGAGGCTTGGTCCAGGAGCAGTCACCCCGACTCTTCCCTGTGGGTTCTTAGGGGGACAGAGTTCTCCCATGCCTGGGATGCCTTCGGTCTTCAACGCTATGGCAAAGGATCTTGACTGACTGCACTCCCCGATCGAGGGGCCCAAAGTTCATCCTTCTTCTCTTGATGGTCCAAAGATGAATACAAAAAAGACGGGATGCCCCTCTTCTTTTAAAGGCAAAATGCCACAGGGGGTTGGTCCATAGTTAAATCTTGTCTCTTTGCTGTCATTTCCACAACAGGTCACTGTAATGAATTCCTTCAACGCTTCACATCTGGAATTTAGCAACAGTCCCTACCTGGGTCTCCCAAAGGACTTCATTTTGGGATTACACAGAAATCAGAAAGCAACGGCTGGGGAAAAAAAGGAACAAAAGCACTCTGGCCCAGGATGGTTTCTTTTATTTTTAATTTGTTTTCTTCTTTTTCGTTCCTCTTCCTTCTCTTCCAGCTGCATGACTATGTAATATTTGAAGATGTTATTATGTTAAGACCAAAAAATATAATTAAAAAATAAATAAAAAATAAACAGCTAGTTCCGCAATAAAAAATTTAAAACGCGACATCTCCTCTGCTCCTTGATGCCTACATTAGTTCCTGATAAAAAAAGCAGATCATTTTTAAAAGAAAATGGGCCTCTTTACGAGTCGGCGGTCCGGAAATAACAGTGGCGGTAAACCCCTCGCCACTGTTATTTCCGGACCACCTGATCTCGAGTCCTGCAGGGGGGAGGTGGCATTCCCGTCAAGTCTGACCTGCGGGTCTGACCTGCGGGTCCTGCAGGCGGACGTGGAAACACCGGCACCAGCACAAGATGGTGCCGGTGTTTCCACTTCCCCATTCCCATAATGGGAATGGGGATTTACCGAATTCCGCCTCCGGAATTTCCCTGAACACCAGGGTCGTAATGCCCTGGAAAATCCAGGAATCACGGAAGCGGAATGGTAATACGAGTCCGGCGGTAACCGAGCCGGAAAATCCGGCAGGTTGCCGCCGGACTCGCAATGAGGCCCAATGTCTCGTATTTATAAAGCTTACAGCAGGGAAACACCACCCCTTTTTTCTGAGTAAACTGGTATTCTAAACCCCTTATGCATCTTCTTAGATTGAACCACGGTAGGCATATTAATGTTTCAATCTATCGAAATGAAAGACAGGGAAGTCAATCCTTCTCACTACTGGTGCCTAAACGATGGAACCCCCTCCCAGTATCACTGCAAAGAGAGTCCAACTGATGACTTTCCAGAAATACTTAAACACGTATCTATTTAGGTCACCTTAATCCAAGCAGTGGTTTCTTCTGAAATCATTCATGTTCCGACCCCCTTACAGCGCCATCATGCCTTCAAGCGAACAATAACCTTGACAAACCATCCTGACATAATAACTCAAGCCAGCCGATCCAATCCCTGTTCTTATAAAAACTGCCCTTTGCCCTTTGACATCACACCAGAGCACCTTGCCCTGCAGGAAATGGAAAGCTCTATCAGAATCCAGATGGCGGGGGCTTCTCCAGGCCTCCTTCCCTCTCTGGATACTCTAGCTTCGACTCTTCCCATGCCTGCGAGCTCAGCACCATGGTGTGACGCTAGCTTTGTCATGTCAGTGCTGCCCCTGAAGCACCATTGCCAGGGAACCTACTGGGGGAATGGTCTATGCCCTATGGTGAAGGTGCACCCCTCCTGCCATAGGATCAAAGGGCAGCACCCTGGCTATTGTTCCACATAGCAGCTGGGCCGACAGTCAGCCTAGACACGAACATGTATCAGACCAGTCATAGCTGGCCCTGGTCACAGAGCTGACACTGGTGTGATGTCAAATTGATGTGGCTGTATAATTGTGTGTCCTTAGCAGTCACCATACCACAATCAGGCATGGCTTATATTTAAAGATTTACTAAGGCATATAATTATTATAATTTAGATCTGTGCAGCAGGGTCATTAGCCAATAGAGCTATCATAGGCACTTTACAACAGGTGTGTATGAGGTAAAACTCCTTTTCAGTCATTATCAAACGGGGTGCTTGTACTTGGGGTATTAAATCTAATTTCTGTGGATCAGTATTCTTTATGTATATAGTGTATACTGCGAACAGAAGCACCTGCAGCTCACCGAAGCCGGGTTTATTCCATGCAAGAGGCTATAGAAATACCAAATGGATACAGAGAGATAAATAGGGTGATAGATACATTACTGGGGACATATGTCATTTTCCCGCTTTCTGAATTTTTTCAGTCCATTTTGCGTGGCCCTCAGAAAACTGGAAATGGACATGCACGTGTTTTTTTAATTAATTTGCAGGGTTTCACCCCCTGAGCAGCCCTTTGCTCCTCCCCAACCCCCACCCCTACCCTCTCCCACAGGATTACCTCAAAATTGGGGTGTTTCACCCTGGATCCCCCTCTCTCAGCCACGCCCCCTGCCTCCCACCCAAGACTCCGCCTCTCTCTCTCTCTCTCTCTCTCTCTCTCTCTCTCTCTCTCTCTCTCTCTCTCTCTCTCTCTCTCTCTCTCTCTCTCTCTCTCTCTCTCTCTCTTTCTCTCTCTCGCTCTCTCTCTCTCTCTCTCTCTCTCTCTCTCTCTCTCTCTCTCTCTCTCTCTCTCTCTCTCTCTCTCTCTCTCTCTCTCTCTCTCTTCTCTCTCTCTCTCTCTCTCTCTCTCTCTCTCTCTCTCTCTCTCTCTCCTCCGCCCAGGTCCTGAAGAGCCTGTCAAGCCCCTGCACGTGGCAAGGGCGTGACAGTTCGATTTAGAAATACTGCTCTGTGCGCTCACAGAGTGCTTGTTCTAAATCGTTTTTTTCCAGTCGGAAAAAAAGGTAATTTGACCGAGGATGATTACTAGATAGATCGATAGTGAGAAGGAGAGAGAAGCGAGGAATTATCAAGGGGGTTTTATGTCCTTTCATCGCCAGTAATTAACGCCTGGCTTTAAAACGTGTACAGAATTACGAAAATGATCATCAAATTCTTTTTGGGGGGGAAGATACCACCCCATACACCCACTCACACACCCATTATTACCTATTCCCTACCCCCAAACCCTTATCTGCCCTTTCCCACCACCCTTCGTTATTCTGTACACGTTTAAAAGCCACACGTTGTAATTACTGGCGATGAAAGACGTTATACCATCAAGGGTAACAAGACTGTATGTATTTGATTAACAAGGCAAAATAAACAACAAATTGAAAACTTTAGTCAGCACAAGGAAGAAGGTTGGGAGAGAGAAAGGTGGGTACCGAGTTGACATTTTAAATGGAGTTAAAAACAGATTGCATTGCATATATAAGTTGGTAGCCAAAAAGAGGAGGCATCAGATGGGGGTGAGTTGCCTAGTGTTGAAAACCCCATAGATACATTGATGAGTGGGTGCCAGGACTGCCCTAGGATGGCTTCTTACAAGTGCCCTGCACTCTTTCATGCGGGTGATACCGTGCATTTGGCCACCACCCCACAGGCCTTGAGGCATGCTTAGTCTAGATTTAACCGCGAATGCACACAGTGGCACTTGGCTCTGCACATCGCCAAGTGCAAAGTTATGGTCTTCAACCCTCTGCATGGTAAAGGGAAGTTGCTAAGACTGAATGTGTGCACAGCTATGATGCTCCAAGGCACTCATTTCGATTACCCGAGTGTTCGCTTTGCGGACTCTTGGTTGTGGGGGGGAGGGGAGGGGACAGGTATCCAACTCAGAGCTCTCATTAGGCAAATACTGGGGTGGTATTTTGTCATCCTTTGTCAATAATGGTTCCATTTCCATCGCACTAGACCTATTCTAAAACAAGCAATACCAGCATCTATTTACAGTTCTGAATTGTGGGGTTTTGCTAATACTTTTAAACTGAGCCCCTGTGAAAATAAAGTTCTAAAGACACTGCTGCTTCTGCCTGTTTCGGCCCTCTCGGTCCTGGTACGCCTGGAACTTGATAACACCCAAATAGTGGCGCAGATCTCATTCAAACTTGTTTTCTACTGGGCCGGAGTTTGGAGTGGCCCTGATTTAGAAAAGTATGGGGATGCTTTGTCCCATGTGATGAGTCTACAGGGGGGAAAGAGCATTAATTGTCTGCAACATGTAAAGACATGTCTTTCCCAACTGGACATGATTGAAATGTGGAATAACCCCCAGGGGCGTTTGGCTCGGGATCTAGGCACCCTAAAAAACAAAGTCAAAGTAAGAAGGTATGAGAATTTGATAGCACCACGAGGCTGAACACTGGGTCAGAATATCTCGCATCTAGGGCAGAGGCAGGGTTCAGAACCTACTAGGATATAATCTCACCACTTTTTGAGAAATCTTTCTACATACGTTTTAGGCTGGGATCTTTGCCAGTAGCTGCTTATGGCGTGCCCTCGTGGGGGTCGCAAACAGACGTGTGTCCTATGTGTGGAGTGCTCATTGAAAGCACACTGCACTTTTGTTACTCTGCAATAGGACCCATTACTTGAGATGCTTCTATCTGAGGCCTATCCTGAATAACGCAGGTATCCATCAGCTAACCCTTGCTAGGCAGTTCCCGAAACCGGGCCTTGAAGGATTGAGTCACCAATAGTCCCTGTTGCTGAATAAGTAAGTGCCCATGGCTGGGCTTTGTCTCGGGAGGATAGTGCAAGGGGCAACCTGCTAGCCTTGGAAGCAAGACAACACGGAGCAACACAGGCTCGATCCCGGGTCTGGGCTTAGAAACCTCTGGATATTAAGCACGTTATAAATAACCGATCATATCATATTAATTCAAGGTTTGTATTAATTGTGTTGTGTATTAAACTTGAATGCTGATTCTGTTATTTAATCCCATGAGTTCCCACTTGAATGTTGGCAAGCTAAGGTTTTTATAAGTAATCCTCCCGATTTACTCTACTTGGTGGGTCTATTCAGAGTTTTTTAAATATGAAATTTGTATTTTTGAACTTGAAGGTCACAAACCGGATAAAAGTACATTAGACTGACTGGAAACCCTGCTGTAAGGATAAAATGTTGAGCCTTGCCTTGTTATAAGCGATTTGAAGCAAATCGAAAAAAACAAACATTTCTCAGTAATGCTACATAACATCCCTGTTAACTCTTTAACTGCACCAGCCTTGGCAGTAAAGCTTTGCTTCTCTGTTGAAGTGCTTCTTTTCACTCGCTGCACAAACTGGAGCCTACCCTCGCTGCAACGCCTCCTCTTTTTAACAGACTTATCTTTTGATTGCAATGTAAATATTCCTTAGAAGTTTACATTTTAATAACATTTTTAATTTAAACACAAGTTTGCATTTAAACACAATTCGTTTGGTTAACCTGGTATTTCGTTTCTGCTGGTTTGAATATATTGTTGAGTTTGGTTTTCATGGGGTCCGTTTCCCTCCCTACTGTTTGATATAAGTGGTTTTAGTTGCTGTGGGAACAGGATAACCAGAGATTTGAGACCCATTCAATGTCTTTCAAATAAAAATGTAAACATTTTTACGATCTAAACAATATCTTTGTAACAAAGTATCTTTATTGAAAAAAAACAATAGTCAAGAAGATGGAAGGGTTAAGGGTGAGAAAAGGGTCATTCCACAAGCCATTCAAGCACCGGTTTCAGCCGGGCGATAGGGGAGGGAGAGGTGGCATTTCAATGTACCCAAGAAGCACACACAGTCACCCATTCCCTTTATAATTTATCATTTTATAATCTTTGTCACCAGGGTTGGACTGGGAACCAAAAGAAGCCCTGGAAATAATGTTCAAAGTGACTCCAAATTACACATTTTGAGCAAGCTTGACCCTTTTCCTATGGGAAAATGTGGAAATACCACACAAAAGAAGCCCAGGGTCCAAAGGCCTACCGGGAAACCTCCAGAGTTCCCAATACACCAGTCCACCCATGTTTGTCACTGCCCAATGCTCTTTCTCGCTTGTCTATCTCTTTCATTTTTAAATGAAGGTACAGTGTTTTCTCAACACTGCCTGTTCTGTGGGCATCAAACCACAGACAATTAAGCGTGCCCTATGTGGCAGCTTTCCAAACCCGTCATCAAACTAGTTGCATGGAAACAAACATTTCCTTTTCTGAAGCATGTTTAGGTCTTCCTAGAGATAGCTTCAGATGTCAGGCAGAGCTTTTGGGGGTGTACCTTAGCGATGTCCCAGGAGGATAGCTCAGCAGCAACGTGCGCACCTTGGAAGCAAGACAACACGAAGCAACGCAGGTTCAATCCCCGGGTCCGTGTTTAGAAACCTCTGGGTGTTTGAGCGTGTTATAAATACGCAACGAAGACAACATAAAAAATACAAATTCACGCAACTCAAAAACAAACAATTTCCGTAACAGCGCGTCGATGCCTGCGCGCTGTGTGAGCGCTTTAAAATGCCAAATAAAGATGCCCTAGTGACAGAGATGGTCTGTGATGAAGAGAGGACTGGCCTAATCTACTGCATGCTGCTTTTGGCTGTATCTGCCCCCGCTTCACCATCCTCCTGCCGGCAGCTCTTTCATCCCAAAAATCTTTGGCAAAAGCCAATACGTCTATTTGAGCATGGTGGAACTACACTGGCTTCCGGTGGATAGGGGGGTGCAATATAAAGCACTCACAAAGGCCTCTTTGGTAATCCACCTCGTTACCTTACTGCACGAATCAAGATGGCGCCCATTAGGCGAACTCTCCGCCCTAATAAAGGTCTCCTTCTGAACTGTCTCCCGCTGCTCTTTGAGACTTGGCTGCTCCAGCTCTGAGGTCTTTGGAGTGCCTTGCCATCTGCTCTGAAAGAGATGACTGTTTTGGAGCAGTTAAAAAAATGCATTAAAACCCATCTCTTTGACAAGGGTAAAGACTAGCTCTCCTGCTGAAATCTATTCTTTCACTTCTGGTGTTTTTTGTTTGTGAGTTTAGTGAACGCTCTGAGGCTTTTGGGTGTGTGGCGCTATAGAAAAAACAAACAGAAATAGAAATAGAAATAGGAATAGCAATTTTTTGTAATGCCCCCTCCACAGGACAACACAATGCATAATCTCTACATGTGCAAGTCAGCCTTACTGACTTTGAATGGCCTGGCATTTGCTTTTTTGACCTTCTAAGAAAACATTCTGCTCAACGCTTTTCAACAGGACAAGGGCACCTGTTCTACTTTCTGACCCCTCACCCCCAAATGACCATCTTTTCAATTTAGAAAGTTTAGGTAAGTGAGGACGAGTTTTCTGAGAATGTACTTAAATGAGGTCATGAGTCAGGGCATGAGAGAGACATGGTCTTCAGCTCATTGAGTCGAGTCTTCACCAGAGCACTCACAAATAACACAACAGTAAAACACTGGCACCACTTCCCCATGTGAGGTCAAGTTTAAGACTCTCTTCCTTGTCCCGGTACTTACTTGTGAGGCCGTCGACCTCTTCTCAGGAACCCCTCTTCTATGTTTACTCTTTTCTACTTCCTGTTCCCCTCTCCAGAGGCAGATCCTCCATGGCTCCTGAAGAAGCCATTTGAAAAACCACAGGCAAAAATGGGGCATTGAAAAGGGCGTGTGGGGGAGCACATTTCACCCTTGGAGCAGCCGCGCACCCCTCTTACATGGCTGTGACAGCCCTGGGAGGTCTCAAGTCTTTTTTCAAAGCCCTTCAAGAGGGGGGTGGATCCGGTTCCTGTTCTTCAAGCGCTTCGGGACCCTATGCACCCAGAGGATCGTTCCCCCATTCGAAGACACCCCTGGATCTTCGGGACCCTTATGCACCCACAGGATCGTTCCCCGGGACCCTATGCACCCAGAGGATCGTTCCCCCATTCGAAGACACCCCTGGATCTTCGGGACCCTTATGCACCCAGAGGATCGTTCCCCCATTCGAAGACACCCCTGGATCTTCAGGACCCTATGCACCCAGAGGATCGTTCCCCCATTCGAAGACACCCCTGGATCTTCGGGACCATATGCACCCAGAGGATCGTTCCCCCATTCGAAGACACCCCTGGATCTTCGGGCCATATGCACCAGAGGATCGTTCCCCATTCGAAGACACCCTGGACGTTCGGGCCGTATGCCACCAGAGGATCGTTCCCCCTTTCAAAGACACCCCTGGATCTTCGGGACCGTATGCACCCAGAGGATCGTTCCCCCATTCGAAGACACCCCTGGACCTTCGGGACCGTATGCACCCAGAGGATCGTTCCCCCATTGAAGACACCCCTGGATCTTCGGGACCGTATGCACCCAGAGGATCGTTCCCCCATTCGAAGACAAAAGCTTCTTTGCACCCCTGGATCTTTGGGACCGTATGCACCCAGAGGAGAGGCGTAGACAGGGTAGGGCCTGAGCAGGCAAGGCCCACCCAAAATCTGTAAATGCCAGCTCAGCAGCATGGTGTGGGCATTTACAGATGTTAATGTCACTGCAGTGGGCCCAACTACATTAGGTTCAGGCCCCATCTGTTAGACAATCCTGGCTACGCCCCTGATTCCAGAGGAGTGTTCCCCAAGCCGAAGACAAAGGTGAAAACAGCAAAGGTTCTTGAGATTCTCGGGGGCAGCGGGGGCACTTTCAGTTCAGAGCCCTTCACTTCGGACTCAAGTCCGCCCCCAGGGTTTTCACGGAGGTCACGGGACCAGCGGTAGCCATCGGAAAGGAATTCAAGTATTCCTATATCTGGACGCCTGGTTGATCAACGTGCTATCAAGCTGGCGGGGGTCCATAGGGAGAGGTAGGGCAGAGCCATCCCTTAATACTCAGGAACCTATAGGTCCGTAAAGTGTGCAGGGCTGATCTGTTCAGCACCTCGTCTGTGTGCAGGTATTCCAGTAACACACCCATCGGATCGAATCTGTAAGAATCCAGGTGTTAATCGACCTTTAAATCCCATGTTGCTCAGATGAACAGGTTTCCCTGATTGCCTTTGAGCTTTGCGCTGAAAGTCAAACACCAGTGCTTGTGCTGTCTCTGCCAAGAAACCAGGGCGGGACAGGAAGGAATGTTACGATTGCTACGTTGTGCAACCAATAACATTTTTATTAGCTGCCTCCTGCAATTGTAAAGGATATGTCACCTACGTAAACATGAGGTAGGCTACAGCATTCCAGCGTGTATCACTTCTGTTGATTAATTCAATAGTAATTAGTCTTGTTTCCTACACAGCTGGCACAGGTCTGAGTAACAAGCCATGGAGGCGGTCAGCGGAGAAATGCAATGATAACTTGAACTTTCCTACCGATGATTACTTTTGTGCAGGCCCATGAAAATGATGTCCACTTCTGGAGTTTTTCAAGGCCATCCAGTTTTGGACTTGGCCGATATTCGAGAAGACCACTACATGGACAAGGATGAGAACCAACCAGCGCCCTTTATCATGCTGGATGCGTCCCAGGCGTAGGTTGCGTTGAACCAACAAACATGGTTTCCTTGCCTAAACAAATGGATGGGCATAACCGGAAAAACGCTTGCATGGGTCGGAGACCTCCTTTTCTTCTGGAATCGACAGGCCCAATGGGTACGTCCGACCCAACTCGGCAACGATAACCTGCAGTGTACCACAAGTATCCTTACTCTCCCTGTTCATTTGATCACGTACATGCAAACCCTTAGCATTCATCTTTGAGCCCCATCATCTCCACTCCCAAGTGTGCATGGATGATCCCCATCATCTCTACTCCCCATCATCTCCACTCCCAAGGGTGTGTGGACGAGCCCCAGCATCTCCACTCCCAAGGGTGCGTGGACGAGCCCCAGCATCTCCACTCCCAAGTGTGCGTGGATGAGCCCGATCATCTCCACTCCCCATCATCTCCACTCCAAGGGCGTGTGGACGAGCCCCAGCATCTCCACTCCCAAGGGTGTGTGGACAAGCCCCAGCATCTCCACTCCCAAGGGTGCGTGGACGAGCCCCAGCATCTCCACTCCCAAGTGTGCGTGGATGAGCCCGATCATCTCCACTCCCCATCATCTCCACTCCCAAGGGCGTGTGGACGAGCCCCAACATCTCCACTCCCAAGGGTGTGTGGACGAGCCCCAGCATCTCCACTCCCAAGTGTGCGTGGATGAGCCCGATCATCTCCACTCCCCATCATCTCCACTCCCAAGGGCGTGTGGACGAGCCCCAGCATCTCCACTCCCAAGGGTGTGTGGACGAGCCCCAGCATCTCCACTCCCAAGGGTGTGTGGACGAGCCCCAGCATCTCCACTCCCAAGTGTGCGTGTATGATCCCCATCATCTCCACTCCCCATCATCTCCACTCCCAAGGGTGTGTGGACGAGCCCCAGCATCTCCACTCCCAAGGGTGTGTGGACGACCCCAGCATCTCCACTCCCAAGTGTGCGTGGACGAGCCCCAGCATCTCCACTCCCAAGTGTGTGTGGTTGATCCCCATCATCTCCACTCCCCATCATCACCACTCCCAAGGGTGTGTGGACGAGCCCCAGCATCTCCACTCCCAAGGGTGTGTGGACGAGCCCCAGTATCTCCACTCCCAAGTGTGCGTGGATGAGCCCGATCATCTCCACTCCCCATCATCTCCACTCCCAAGGGTGTGTGGACGAGCCCCAGCATCTCCACTCCCAAGTGTGCGTGGATGAGCCCGATCATCTCACTCCCCATCATCTCCACTCCCAAGGGTGTGTGGACGAGCCCCAGCATCTCCACTCCCAAAAGTGCGTGGACGAGCCCCAGCATCTCCACTCCCAAGTGTGCGTGGATGAGCCCGATCATCTCCACTCCCCATCATCTCCACTCCCAAGGGTGTGTGGACGAGCCCCAGCATCTCCACTCCCAAGGGTGCGTGGACGAGCCCCAGCATCTCCACTCCCAAGTGTGCGTGGATGAGCCCGATCATCTCCACTCCCCATCATCTCCACTCCCAAGGGTGTGTGGACGAGCCCCAGCATCTCCACTCCCAAGTGTGCGTGGATGAGCCCGATCATCTCCACTCCCCATCATCTCCACTCCCAAGGGTGTGGACGAGCCCAGCATCTCCACTCCGAAGTGTGCGTGGATGAGCCCGATCATCTCCACTCCCCATCATCTCCACTCCCAAGGGTGTGTGGATGAGCCCCAGCATCTCCACTCCCAAAGGTGCGTGGACGAGCCCCAGCATCTCCACTCCCAAGTGTGCATGGATGATCCCCATCATCTCCACTCCCCATCATCTCCACTCCCAAGGGTGTGTGGACGAGCCCCAGCATCTCCACTCCCAAGGGTGTGTGGACGAGCCCCAGCATCTCCACTCCCAAGTGTGCGTGGACGAGCCCCAGCATCTCCACTCCCAAGTGTGCGTGAACGAGCCCGATCATCTCCACTCCCAAGTGTGTGTGGATGACCTTGAAGTTGGAGTTTGGCTAAAGAAGGCATTGGAAATCCAATGGAATACGTTGTCCTTCTCATAGCAAATCATCTGGACGAATGAAAGTTAGACCTGCTTTCAGGACTGCAAGGATGACGTTCCGCTAGCCCTGGGAAGACTACGTCACCTTGCCTATTCACAAAGCCTCAAATAGAGCCGAGCCCCAAGTGCGTCTCAAGCAGCGAGCAACCTAAAAAATACTCTGACGCGGCTCTGTGTGATCCAAGTCAAAGAGTCAGTGAAAGAAAGGAGCTGACGCTTGAAGCTGCCCAGAAGGAATCTTCCAGAACTCCAATTCATTCATTTAGAAGACACCTGGAGGACACTGGGATATTGTACACCTGTTCACGAGCACGCGCCACGGAGCAGATCTTCAAACTCCAGAAAATGCAAAACTGAGGAGCTGCAAAATGCCTCGAGTTCAGAAAGTACCATACAACATCCACCTTTGAAAGACGCCATTGACTCGTGGCTGAGCAAACAATCAACTTTCAAGTGCCCTGTATAGAATAAACATAATGCAACAGGCCTTCTGGGAAGAAAACTCCATGGTTCCACAAATTCTGGTGCGCTACTCCAATCTTGGCAGGACCTTATGATAAGGCAAGCCCAATTAGTGCTGCAAATGTTGACATGAAATAACAAAACAAATGAGGTGATGGCTGGAAGGTTTAGAATTAATCTTAACCTCTGCCATTGCTCTGGGCAACCCTCCAGACCACGTTATTCTCCTGCCCAATTCTAAAAGGGGACAGACCATATGCAAATCAGGCTTGGTACCACCTCCAAAGAGGCAGCCCAGCCTGAAATGCTAGTTCACATCCCTTCTGCACGAGACCACAAGCATCCTGGACATGTGTCGGCCTTATTGGCCATCATCAGTGAGGAGTAGCTTGGGTCTCTAGGCACAGCAGGCACGGGACCCACGTCTGGGCATACACGTCCCACTCAGGGTGACAAGGCAAAAACAAAGAGGTGATGGCTGGAAGGTTTAAAAAGAATCCTAACCTCTGCCATTGCTCTGGGCAACCCTCCAGACCATCGTTCTTCACCTGCCAAGCCATTAAAGAAGGGGAAAGACCATATGCAAATAAGGCTTGGTCGCACCCCAAAAGGGGCAGTCCAGCCCGAACTGCTTGGTCACATCCCTTCTGCATGAGACCACAAGCATCCCCAGACCTGTTTCAGCCTTGTTGGCTCTGGCCTCGCTCTGGGCAACCCTCCAGACCATCATTTTTCACCTGCCAAGACATTACAAAAGGGGAAAGACAGGAAAAGTCAAGGCAGAAGTACTCTAAAGATGCCAGGTGTAATAACGCTGTAAAGTTCCAATCTAAAAACCATCGAAACAGAAAGAAAACAAAATGGAACATTTAAATTAAGAGAAAAAAAAGATATTAACCAAGGATTATTGATCAATGATCAACCTTATCCTATGAAAGCCCCGCCATATTGAAAAGGCGTCTAGACATCAAAGCCATTCCAATCAGGTCCTCACGCTCCAGATGTAGTTGCACACATTGCAAGTGACATGTTAACAGCAATCCACCGTTCACAAACAACAAATCTCTAAACTGTTGATCCTGGTTTAATCTACCCCACTCACCCCCGACTGAAGCGCCTTCACCTATAGTCCATCAAGCTCTATGCTCTGCTTTATCTGCAAGCCCTTCATGGTATAAGGAGTCCTAACTGGACGTCACTGCCACCATCTAGCAGTGATAGCAGCATTTCACCTAGTAATAAACATTTATGTTCCTATTGCTGTAATGGAGGATATGATTGTGGATTCTGTTACATTGAAGGTTTATGGGTTCAATAATCAGTCAGGAGCCTTGATTGACGTAGGTAGCTTTAGTGGGTTCGTAGTACACAGGTAAGTACACTAGGATACAACTTAAGACAGTTTCATAGGATAGAAACATCCACCGGTCCCCCTGTGCCCAGCTTTAGTTTCCAACTGACACTTCAGTAACCAGCACTTACATCATAACATTCCACTTGGAACACTCCATACCTGACATCCCAGACTCACACATACACATACAATAGGAAATGGCCAGATATACAGAATAGGTAAATACAACACATCTTCCCCCTTACACATCATACAGCAACCTTGAGAATTAACACAAAGGGGAAGAAAGTAACAATACACAAATTGCCACCCATACCCATGCTAACCAAACTCAATGCTCTGATCTAGAAACTCAACACAGAGAACCACCTGTAGCTTCATAAAGCTAACCCCATCAAACCACTCAACAATGAAGTGGCAGGCCATTACCACAACTGGCATTGTAACCAAAGGGAACCAGCTCTAACAGTGCTCTTATCACTCATAAACCGCCATCACAACCTTTTAAACCACCGTCCTCATTCTCCCTCAATGAACATAGCAAAACGCTATTCTGGGGTTAACAGCCCCCTAACCAACCATATCCAGAGAAAAAAAACTCCAACTTTATTCTTGAAAATAAGTGTAAAATTTACACCAACCCCCAAAATACAAAACAGGGAGAACGAAAACACCAGATATACATCCTATAAGGTGATGGTAATTAATCTCTGGTTTCCATTTAATTTCATTGCAACATTGCAAAACTCTTTCCATGGATCTAATCTAATCCAATAACAGGGCACACAAAACCCACAGAAAAAAACGTATATATAACACTGTCACGTTGGCGCCACTGTCAATATACCAATTGACATCAAATTTCCAATATAGCGATGCCACTGAGAAACCGTCTCAGCAAATACATTGGTGCTAACTTCCACAAAATGGTCACATTGGTACATTGACAGCGGCGCCAACGTGACAGTAAGGAATAGGTTGCTTACCTGTAGCCCCTGTTCTCCGGCATTGGTATCATTGGTAAGGAATACATAACTTACCTGTAGCTCCTGTTCTCCAGCATTTGTATCATTGGTAAGGAATACATAACTTACCTGTAGCTCCTGTTCTCCAGCATTGCTATCATTGGTAAGGAATAGTTTACTTATCTGTAGCTCCTGTTCTCCAACATTGGTATCATTGGTAAGGAATACATAACTTACCTGTAGCTCCTGTTCTCCAGCATTGCTATCATTGGTAAGGAATAGGTTACTTACCTGTAGCTCCTGTTCTCCGGCATTGCTATCATTGGTAAGGAACAGGTTACTAACCTGTAGCTCCTGTTCTCCGGCATGGGTTACATTGGTAAGGAATAGTTTACTTTCCTGTATCTCCTGTTCTCCCGTATTGTTATCATTGGTAATGAATATGTTACTTACCTGTAGTTCCGCTGTAGCGGCTACTACTTAGGTAGTGTGTGCTCTGGGTCTGCCAGGGAGAGGCCTGCCAGATGGTTGGAAGAGCTACACGCTGATATCCTCCTGGAAATGGAAGGCTTGGGAGCACTTTCCCTGCTCCAGATGGACCAGACGCTACAAAGAGCTGAGAGGTTTGACTCAAAGACTTTGTGCATGCAACGTAATACTGAAGAGCCCACACGACGTCTGAAGAGTGTAATGCACACTCAGCTGGAGAGATTGGAGAACCGAAGAAAACTGGAAGCACCACAGGTTCATTGAGGTAAAAAGCAGATGGCACTTTAGGCACAAATGTAGGCTTAGTGCACATGATGACCGTGGATTTGTGAAATGATGTGTAGGGTCTATTAGCGGAAAAAGCTTGTACCTCGCCAACTCGGTGGGTGGATGTTATGGATATAAGCAAAGCAGTTTTCCAAGAAAGATGCTTGAGAGACGGTTTGTGCATTGGCTAAAAGGGCGGCTCCATGAGCCTAGATAGGACTATGTTGAATTCCCATGCTGGGGCTGAATCGCCTTACAGGCGGGAAGGAATTAAATACACCCTTCAGAAATTCCTTCACTGGTCTGTGGGACCAGAGGGACTAGAGGGAAGGAGCGCCAGGAGAACGATTGTACCTGGAGATGGCAGCCAAGTGCTCTATAATAGAGGTGCGCGCTAAACCAGCTTGCGCCCGATACAGTACGTTTAGTAGTATGACCTGTGGCTGGATGGTCTTGGGTTGTAATTTGCGGGCTCTTTCAACTTTTTAGATTTGCTCCTGTAACAGGCCAGTGTAGAGGGAGCCCAAGCACGAGCCAGGACCTCCCGGCAGTCTTGAGGAAGTGGGATAGAACCAAATTCTAGGAACACAGGACCTAGGCCGTCAGATTCAGCGGGGCTGGGTCCTGATGAAGAACTTCCACCTTGTTCCTGGATAAGAGGTCTTGGAGTTGCTGAGGAAAGAGCAAGGAGGCCTGTGTACCAAAACTGTCTCGGCCATGCAGGGGCCACTAATATTAGTTTGCACTGATACAGACTGAAGTCGCTGAACACTCGTGACACCAGCGGGAGGGGGAGAACGCATACCGGAACTTCCCCTCCCATGGGAATGTGAAGGTGTCCCCCAGGCTCTTGGGGTGGGGAATCCTGCTGGCAAAGGACTTACATCTTTTGGTGCTGTAGGTTGCAAAGTGGTCTATCTCAGGCATGCCCCAGCATTGGAACACCCAGTGAAGTTGACCGTTCTGTTGTTACCCACTCGTGGCATGAACGGGTCTCTCTTTAGACAGAGTCAGCCATGGTGTTTTGGATGCCTGGAAGGTGAAACTGAAGCAGGAACATCTGGTGTTGTAGTGCCCAGTGCCAGAGGGTTTGAGCCTCTGTTGACAGGTGTGGAGACCTTTACATCATTGTCTGCAGATGTAGAACATTGTGGTGGTGTTGTCAATGAAGATCCACAAAACGTTCCCACAGAGTTGCGGGAGGAAGGATTTGAGTGCCCAGGCAACAGCACACAGCTCCAAGAGACTGATGTAAAGAGGTGCCTCCTCCGTCCAGAGACCCCAGGCATGAATGTCTCCTGAGTGATCTAGCCAGCCTCCAGAGAGGCGTCCATGGTGATGTTGACCTGGTGGTTGGGTGAACTGTACAAGGTGGGCTATGATGGGCCACCAGTAAAGACCGCTCCTGAATTACTGAATGAGTGGGATGCAGTCCTCCTAAGACCCAGAGACTTGCACCCATTGACCGTGTAGGAACTCTTGTAGAGGGTGCATGCATAACCTGCAGTGGTTGCCCAGTATGGACTTGTAACTGTGGACTCAAACAGCCACTGATGTGATTAGTTGGTTTACCTTGCAGAGTAGGGTGGTCACACGTTCCCCCTAAGGAGTGGCTGAGCAGGATGTGTTAAGTACAACGCCTGCTGGGCAGGAACGAGGCAAGACTTTGAGAACTTGATTGAGAATCTGAGGGACTGCAAGCAGCAGATGGTTTAAGACGTGTTGTGGTTCTGTGCAGCTACGGTGTATGATGGCGTTTTCACCAACCAGACGTCTAGATATTGGTATACGTGAATGCCCGCTTGGCATAGATGTGCCACCACTGGACCAAGGCCTTTTATAAACACTTGTGGGGCTGACTGCTGCATATTTATAATGCGCTTAAACATCCAGAGGTTTCTAAGCGCGGACCCGGGGATCGAACCTGTGTTGCTTCGTGTGGTCTTGCTTCCAAGGCGGGCATGTTGTCGCTGAGCTATCCTCCTGGGACTGTTAAGAAGTCTCCCTACTGTAGTTGAGATAGGACCTGCTGCAGCGTAACCATGCGACAAATCTGTGCTATTAGGAACTTGTTCAGCACCTTAAGGTCTAAAATGTGCCTCCAACCCCCTGACTTTTTTCTTACCAGGAAGTATCTGAGTAGACTCCCGATTGTTGCAGTGGGACTGGGACCTTCTCCACTGCTCTCCTGGACAGCAATGCATGTACCTCTCGCTGCAGAAGTTGATGAAGCTTCTCTGCCTTGCGTATGGAGGAATGTATGATGGTGTTTTCGCAAACTCCAGTGTATGTCCCTGCTGGACGAGGGAGAGCACCCATTTGTCGGAGGTGATGTTTCTCCGCTCCTGGATGAATTTCGACAGCCTGACTCTCACTGGGGTGCTGAAGTCGGAGGGAAGGGCCCTGGATGGGTGAGGGAGGAGCCCTGGATGGGTCAGGGCTGCTTTGAGGATTGGTCCCCGGATTGTGAGGACCACGACAGCGTTGTGTAGCTCTGTAAGACTGGATCTTTCCTTTTACTGGTCAGTTAACGTGTACGCAGTGGTCTTGTATAATGACGGCGACGGCGATGACGAGGTCTTCATGGACGTTGACAGGGTAAGGAACTTCAGTGCTGTGGGCATCATTGACGAATGTGGGCATCATTGACGAAGGTGTGGACTGCAGTTCAGTTGACAGAGTAGATAAACCTTTGTCCCTGGAGGACGATGAGGAAGGTCCACTGGTCTTGGAAGTTCATGGTCTTGAGGATTTCTCTGAAGATTTTGATGGTTCCATGGGCCTGTCTTTGAAATAATCTTCATGCACCTTCTTACTGCTCCTTGTGGCTGACTCGTCATGCTATCTTGACCTCTTACTAGAGGTTGTTCGCTGGGCAGGCCTACCCTGCCTAAGCGAGGCATGACTGTGTACTGAGTCAGGGTCTGAGGCCCCCAGGCTTTGTTGAGCCACGCGACAAACCTGCAGTGATGATCTCTCAGGGTTTTATTCGAAAAAGGATTGACAGATGTCACAATCCTTGATGACATGGTGCGGGCGTAGTCAGAACAGGCAGTCATTGTGGATGTCCGCCACGAAGATGTTGTTGAGACCACATAATGCGCAGGCCTTGAAGAGACTCTTTCTCTTGGTTTCAACCACTGGAGCAGGACCAAAGCTGAAGTATTAGCCCAGAGAGGTGATTAGCTATCCAAATTCAAGACAGTGCAACCAAAGCGTTAATGCTAGTATCCTGGCTTTGCCAGCAGATGGTAACAGTGATCCTGAACAAATCAACTTGTATCACTGACAGTACTTTGCTGTCTTTTGTTAAAAAGCATTGCAGTCTCACATGCAGGTAGCATTGTTTAGCCCATTGCCTGACCTTTCTTTTTATGTTGGCCATTTGAGTGAAAGGGGTTCTAGACAGAAGAGAGCAGACCAGATATCACAGGCTCCTGGCAAGCATATTTTGAGGTCTGCTATTTTGACCCTAAAAAGAAAACTTTTTCAGTGAAATAATCAGCCCTTCAAATATGCTCGCTGCATATGCTTACCACAAACCTTGTTTTTTGTACAATGCAAAGGTTCTTCTGTACATCATACATAACAATCCACAGGCTTGTGTTTTATGTTTATTTAAACCTTTAAAATACAAAAGATTAACCCATGTGAAATATTCTAAGATCCCATCCATTTGTCTGCTGGTACTTAAGTACTTCCCTTGATGATGGAGACAATGGGGGTCATTACGAAACTGACCTACTGTTTCTGCTCCCTGATATCACAGAATTTCCGGGATATTACAGGTGGCGGAAAGGGCAGTAAATCCCCATTCCATAGGACTCCGTGGAGGGGATTGCTGGTATTTCCGGTGCCGAAAATACTGGCTGTTTTTTGCCAGTGGGGCCCTGATCTACCTCCAGCTCTTGACTGAAGGTCAATCAGTGAATCCCCCCCCCTGCAAATTGCTGGTTACAGAATTACTGGCAAATCTACCAGCAATTTTACCGGACCGGCAAATTAATAATGACCCCCAACGAAGCTAGAATCATTCCCATTTTGCATAATATGCTTTTATGGCAATTTGTTTTTTTTTTAAATGGTCACGTTGGGTTTAGTGATTTGTGCCCTTTCCAAGTCAGTTTTATAAAATGGGATTGTTTTAGTTCATGGTAAGAAGTGAAAAAGAAAGTGGTAAAGTGCAGAAATAGCAGATTGGGCACAAATCCCAGCTTCGCCTCTTCATCAATGTGTGATCGTGGACATTTCATTTAATTTTGTTTTGCCTACCCTATCAAAATTGATGGTCCTTATCAAAATTGTCAGACTTTCAGTGTGATTTCGTTCCCAGGGTATGATCTTAAAAAACCTCCCTCATAGTTTCACTGGCTATAGTTTTACTTCCTCTATAATAATAGTGAGCAGTGATATATTGCACACCACAGCCACTTGTTCCTTTGCTCTCTAATGGCAAAACTACTTGAAAACCATTACCCTCTTTTAATCTCAGTCTGTCTGGATAGGACACCATCCTGGTAGCTTCTAATCTGCATTCACTGTGTATGCTATGGGTATGTGTAGCTTTCTCCGAGCTTCCGATTGGTCTCCTGCACTCATGCTTGAGCACTTTTGCATTCTGTGAGACAGCTAATCTGAGTCCTCTGTCTAGTCGGGATTGTGCGCACTTTTTTAAAATATGACCTGTGCTCTGCATTTATACTACAGCCCATATAACTTCTTCGTGACTGCTAGTGATGAAATTATTTCCTGTACCTAGGCTAGAATGCCAGTACCCTCATCGTGAGCAAATGACACTGCCCATGGAATGCTACTTGTTTATCATTCTGGTTACAGAAAGAATGAAGCGGGTAAGGGAACGGAAAGGGAGCACCCATGCTTCTTTTGATCGCGACGAACAAGCATATCAAGCTGTGAGTTGTGATCGCGACGAGGTGGCGCGACAAGATATTCCGGATCCCTTGATTTCTATGGTTTGGTGGAGGGGTACCCCAAAGGAGTGCATGCCCCAGGCCCCAACATTGCTTATCTTGGCCCTCACTGCCAGTCGCAGCACATCTCAACAGAGTGGTCGTATTTTTAATAGTAAAGGAGCAACCAATACTTCTCAGCAGGGCTGCCATGTCTTCAATGGCACAGTAGCAGCACTTCCCAGCGGGCTGCACTACTAGGACAGCAGCAGCCCTCCCCAGCAGGGCTGCCATGCCTTTAATTGGCACAGTAGCAGCACTTCCCAGCGGCCTGCACTACCTTCAATAGGACAGTAGCAGCACTTCCCAGCGGCCTGCACTACTAGGACAGCAGCAGCCCTTCTCAACAGGGCTGCCAGGTCTTTAATGGCACAGTAGCAGCACTTCCCAGCGGGCTGGACTACTAGGACAGCAGCAGCCCTTCCCAGCAGGGCTGCCATGCCTTTAATTGGCACAGCAGCAGCCCTTCCCAGCAGGGCTGCCATGCCTTTAATTGGCACAGCAGCAGCAGACCTTCCCAGCAGGGCTGCCATGCCTTTAATTGGCACAGTAGCAGCACTTCCCAGCGGGTTGCACGGCCTTCAATAGGACAGCAGCGGCTCTTCTCAGCAGGGCTGCCAGGTCTTTAATGGCACAGTAGCAGCACTTCCCAGCGGGCTGCACTACAAGGACAGCCGCAGCCCTCCCCAGCAGGGCTGCCATGCCTTTAAATGGCACAGTAGCAGCACTTCCCAGCGGGCTGCACTACTAGGACAGCAGCAGCCCTCCCCAGCAGGGCTGCCATGCCTTTAATTGGCACAGTAGCAGCACTTCCCAACGGTCTACACTACTAGGACAGCAGCAGCCCTTCTTAGCAGGGCTGCCATGTCTTTAATGGCACAGTAGCAGCACTTCCCAGCGGGCTACACTACTAGGACAGCAGCAGCCCTTCTCAGCAGGGCTGCCATGTCTTTAATGGCACAGTAGCAGCACTTCCCAGCGGGCTACACTACTAGGACAGCAGCAGCCCTTCTCAGCAGGGCTGCCATGTCTTTAATGGCACAGTAGCAGCACTTCCCAGCGGGCTGCACTACAAGGACAGCAGCAGCCCTTCTCAGCAGGGCTGCCATG
Source organism: Ambystoma mexicanum (assembly GCA_002915635.3). Classification (NCBI taxonomy): domain Eukaryota; kingdom Metazoa; phylum Chordata; class Amphibia; order Caudata; family Ambystomatidae; genus Ambystoma; species Ambystoma mexicanum. The sequence continues at coordinate 989,072,168 of CM030325.1, forward strand.
TCTTTAATGGCACAGTAGCAGCACTTCCCAGCGGCCTGCACTACTAGGACAGAAGCAACCCTTCTCAGCAGGGTTGCCATGTCTTTAAAGGCACAGTAGCAGCACTTCCCAGCGGGCTGCACTGCCTTCAAAAGGACAGCAGCGGCCCTTGTCAGCAGGGCAGCTGTGTCTTTAATGGCATAGTAGCAGCACTTCCCAGCGGGCTGCACTACCTTCAATAGAACAGTGGCAGCACTTCCCAGCGGGCTGCACTACAAGGAGAGCAGCAGCCCTTCTCAGCAGAGCTGCCAGGTCTTTAATGGCACAGTAGCAGCACTTCCCAGCAGCCTGCACTACAAGGACAGCCGCAGCCCTTCTCAGAAGGGCTTCCATGTCTGTGATGGCACAGTAGCAGCACTTCCCAGCGGCCTGCACTACTAGGACAGCAGCAACCCTTCTCAGCAGGGCTTCCAGGTCTTTAATGGCACAGTAGCAGCACTTCCCAGCAGCCTGCACTACAAGGACAGCCGCAGCCCTTCTCAGAAGGGCTTCCATGTCTGTGATGGCACAGTAGCAGCACTTCCCAGCGGCCTGCACTACTAGGACAGCAGCAACCCTTCTCAGCAGGGCTGCCAGGTCTTTAATGGCGCAGTAGCAGCACTTCCCACTGGCCTGCACTACTAGAACAGCAGCAACCCTTCTCAGCAGGGCTGCCATGTCTGTAATGGCACAGTAGCAGCACTTCTCCGCGGGCTGCACTATCTGCACTGCCATATGTTCAATGATCCCGCAGCAGCACTTCTCAGTGCTGCATTCCTTTGGCTGCACTTCATTTAGTTGGCCAGTAGCATTGCTCCCGAACAGGGCCGTCATGCCTTTTAAGGTGCAGCACTAAGCGGGACGCAGCACGGTCCACCTACTGCACAATTCCCTGCGCTCTTCTTGCAAGTTCAGGGAGCTCCCGGGGCTGCGGCAGCGCGCGGAATAACTTTGGTCTTTTTCGCAATCTTCAAAGGCAGAGCTTTCAAAGCAAAGCTGGGAATGTGGATGGGGGAGGGGCGGGGGAGCCTGTCTGGGAGCTATGATGTCTCAAAAGTTCTGCTTTTTTATAGGTATCCATTTTACTGAATATAAACTGCAGGCAAGTGAGGGAGTGACGGCCGTCGGGTATTTATTTACAAGCGACTGTGCTGGGAGCAATGTTTGACCCACGCGCCACCTGGGTCCTTGGGTGGACGTGCACTGCTCTCAAAGGTCAAGCGGCACAGGCAGGATATTTGCCTTCACCCACTTTGCAAGTCATTGTAGTCATTTCATACGTCGACTACAGGTCCGCACTTCCTGGGTGCTACGGTAATGGGCCAGGTGTTGCTGCAAAACCTCAAGAGCCGGATTACAGAAATTTTGCACCGGTGCAAGTGCAAAATTGCAAACTATTAGCAATAGGGCAAAGTGTGCCCTATTGCAAAAAACATAGGGGCCATGTTAGGAAACCTTTGCACTGTGTCAAGTGACATGTTTCATGTTATAAGCACTAGGGCAAAAATGTGCTCAGTGTAAAAAAAAAAATCACTTTTAATGCATTTTTTTCACCAGAGCAAAGTGTGCCCTAGTGTTAATGCCACTCGTGTTTGCACCAGTGCAAGTGCAAAACTGCCCACTATTAGCAGGCAGTTGCAAAGTGTGCCCTATTGCAAAAAACATAGGGGCCATGTTAGGAAACTTTTGCACTGTGTCAAGTGACATGTTTCATGTTATAAGCACTAGGGCAAAAATGTTCTCTGTGCAAAAAAATTCACTTTTAATGCGTTTTTTTTTCACCAGGGCAAAGTGTGCCCTAGTGTTAATGTCACTCGTGTTGGCACCAGGGCCAAGAATGCTCTGTTGCAAAAATGCATTGAAAGTGCGTGTTTTTGTACTAGGCTCTAGTGGCTTATACCATGCAAATGTTCACGTGTTGTGGTGCAAATGTGTTCTAATATGGCCCCAAAGTGTTTTGCTAATGTGGTGCATTTTTGCACTTGCACGGGTGAAAGGTTTCTGTAATCTGTCCAGTTCGTAGGTCCCAGGTGCTCCCACCACAACCATATACGCTCACACAAGCACACACCCATCCATGTACGCCCAGATCCATGCAATCACCCATGCATGCACACACATACATGTACCCCTACTAAAGAGTCTCACATTTATGCACACTTAGGCTTATGTCCCAAACACAACTCACCCAGCCGCTCATGCAGACCCATCGACACACACGAACATTACGTGTGGCACACACCTGTTGGCACCCAAGCCCTGACAGCTGCCCAAACATGTCACCGACTGCTTCCATGCTTCATGCCTCTCTCCTGTTGGGGTGCAGTGCAGTCATATTGAGGCTCAGAAGTGAGGCTTGCAGTCGGAGTGTGGTCATGAGAGAGGCCCCCGTGAAAAGTAGGGCAACCCTGATGAGCAGCACATGCCTGGTAAAGGTGTAGGCACTGCTGAGTAGTGCTATGCTGCTGAGAATTGTTGGTACTGTCCCATTAAAAGTACTACGCATATGCTGTGCAGTGCTGGTACTGTCCCATTAAAAGTACCGCGCCCATGCTCTGCAGTGCTGGTACTGTCCCATTAAAAGTACTACGCATATGCTGTGCAGTGCTGGTAGTGTCCCATTAAAAGTACCGTGCCCATGCTGTGCAGTGCTGGTACTGTTCCATTAAAAGTACTACGCATATGCTGTGCAGTGCTGGTACTGTCCCATTAAAAGTACCCTGCCCATGCTGTGCAGTGCTGGTACTGTCCCATTAAAATTACCGCGCCCATGCTGTGCAGTGCTGGTACTGTCCCATTAAAAGGATTGCAAGACCTGCTGAGAATTGTTGTTTCAGTGTTGACTGCAGAGGTGTAGACAGAGTAGGGCCTGAGCGGGGAAAGGCCACCCAAAATCTATAAAGTGCCCACTCAGCAGCGCTATGTGGGCATTAACAGATGTTAATGTCACTGGAGTGAGCCCAACTACATTAGCTTTGACACAGGATACAAAAATGCTACTCAAAACACTAAACTCACAATACAACACACATAAGAGGAACACGAAGGATGGTACCCGGGTGCGATACCCTCTGCTACATAGAAGGATGCTTGAGCGGCCATTGGGAAAGGCCGCTTGACAAGCCAGTCTAGGCCAGTTATCTGGCCAATGTAGGCCCCTTTAATGCCTTGCCCCTCTGCTTGGCCTGATGGATTTAATCAAGGTTACTGGTTGATATACTTTAAAACTCTGCCATCTCCCATAATGTTCCTCAAAAATGTATCATCAGGGACTTCTCAAACCGTTTGTCTAGAATTACAATTTGTGGGTCCATTTTTGGGATACCAGGTTGATTTTCTGTCCAAGTCCAACCCTGGAGAACAACCAACCAAACAAAACTCTCACAATACAAGATACAAGATACAAAATGAAACACCTAATATGTGAGTCGTAATACGAAAAACACACGACACGAGGACCACAATGCGAGACTCAGGATACGCGACTCAGGATATGAGACCCCCAGTATGAAATACACAACATGAGACCCATGAAACGAGACCAACAATTTGAGTGCCCCGACACGAGACTCACAATATGAAACCAATGATATAAGACGCATGCCAAAAGACCAAGGATATAAGAGTCGGAATACGAGACTCACGATATGAAACTCACTATAAAACGAGACCCCTGATACGAGACCAGACCCTGAAAAGGGGACCCTCCATACCAGGCTCCAGGATAGATACTTGCTTTGTAAAGCTTATATGAACGGTACAAATCCCACAATACAAGATACAAAAATTAAGTACGACGTTCATTCATCGCCATTTTTTTTTTCAATCCGGTTGTTGCCGAAAAATGTTCGATGAAAAAACAAATTGAAAAATATGGGGGTGGAGGGGTAAGGGAATATAAGGGGTAGGGTGACTTGGGTGATGGGGAATAAATAATAGGGGAGGAGGTGCTTGGGGGTGAATCCCCCCAAAATATATATATTTTTAAATTCAATTAGTTTTTTCAGCAAAAAAAACTCATCAAAAATCAATTGGCGAGGAATGAACATAGAACCAAAAACGAAACCACAAAATATGACATATACATTACAAAGATGAAATGAAAGGACACGCAATACAATCCTTATCTTGCTAAACCCACATTACAAACTCACTATATGACTCAAAATTGGAGACGCAAGAGTCGCGACATGTCATACTCACCACAGGCAATCAATGATATGAAATCCACGATCTAGAACTCATGATACAGGATTCAAAATAGTAGACTCACAATGTGAGAAGCACAATATAAGAACCAGCTCGAGCCTCAGGTTATACTCATGATACACATCTCATGATAAGAGCAGCGTGCAAATCTCCGGAAGTGGGACTCACGATATGAGATTTTCAAAACTCAGTGAGACTTACATCACAAATGTCATAATAGGAGACTCACAATATACAATGCAAGATCTACAATATGAGACTCACAGCTTTAGATTTTTGGTACAAGACTCACTGCATAAAGACTCTTTGCATGCTCACAAAATCTTAGGAAGCGGGCTAGGACCCACAATATGATGTCAATAATTAACAAATCTTGTATCCACTTTTCGCAATACTGAATTGAGAGACGGGGCCCACGATATGGGACTGTGCAGCATGACAAACCTCACAGAGTTGCCAAACGGCCCTCACAATTTGAGACGCATCAAACACAACAACTGGTAGAGATTTACAACATACGGTTCAAAATTGAGACGAGGCCAAAATACGAAATTCATGATAGAGGTCTTAAATTATGATTCTCACTATCTCTAGATAAGGGAGCCCATAAGACTCAAGATACAAGTCTCACAAGACAACACTTCCAATGAAATTCACAGCAGGAGACCTGATGGATAGGACCCACGCTAGAAGGCTCACGGTAGAAGGCTCAAAATAAGGTGCTTGTACTGTACGGGGTTGGCGATACAAGATTGCCAATATGAGACTGTTGATAATACCACAATGGCTATACAAAACTCACGCAAGCCTCACAATCTCAGACTCGTAAATATGAGGCTCATGATACACGACCCACAATACAGGAGTCACGATACAGAGATTCACATTACACGACCCACAACACAGGATTGATAATAAGAGGCCCATACGAGGCAACCGCAAAGCGATATTCATGATATAACACTCATGATAAAAAAAACATGATATGACACTCACAGCAAGAGACTCAAAATATGAGACCCTGGATATCACCCTTGCGATGTGAGACCCACAATACAAGACTCGCAAGACAAGACTCATGATATATCACTCAGGATACAAGATCCACGATACGCGACCAACATGTGGGTGATCAGTATGGCGGTTCAACATCTGTACACCCACCATAGTTGGTAGTTTTAAATTTGGTCGACTTTTGGGGCAACCACAGTCAACCTCCTTTTTGTTTTTCTGTCATGCAGGGTTCAATCCCAGGCATGCTCCCCACCTTATATACATTATATATATATGTAAGTATTTGATTTCCTCGACCAAACTCAGTAAGGACAGCGTCTAAGCCAATAAGTCATCAGGATTCAGTGTTGCATATAGATTATTGACACCACTGATGTCACTTCTGTGGACCCGTCATCAAACCTCACACTATGACCACCAGCAGGAGGTAGGTGTGACCAAATGAATACTGGTTTGCAGGAGCACAATGTTGAGTAATAGATAAAACTCCTTCTCTACAATATACTACTTCTAAACCAGCAGTAACCCAATCATAAAGGTGACACAGACACTGCCCAACAGGTATGCCTCCTGCGCCTCTAAGGGTAGTGCCGGATGAGGACAGACTATACTCTTAAGGAGGGGGGTGAGCCGAGACAGAAGTTATCCAAAAAACAATAGTACAAGGATACCAAAACAATCCCATCGAGACAGTTGAGTTGCGGTTCCCAATGGCGAGTTGACATTGAGACAACTTAAGGCAAGCACTCCCAGTCGATCGAGTCAGCTTTCAATGTGGCGACGAGTCGATAGCTTACAATGTGTCACGTCAGTGTCGAAGCAATGCTTCTTGTAGGTTGAGTCAGCATTCTAGATGGGCCGGGTCGAGGCGGTGCTTTATGGGATCGAGTTGGCGGTCGACATGTGACAAGTCTATTGCTTCCACAGAGTCAAGCCGGTGGTCAAGTCGGGGTGATCAGCTTCAATGAGTCATCAGCGTCATGATGGATAAAAGCGCTGGTAAATGGATCTAAGCAATCTCAGTGCAAAAGGCAGCACTGCAGGTGCTGTAGAGGCTTGAAGGGGGCACAGATGTCGTGGTCAGAGTCAGCCTCCTATCTCGGGTCCCTTTGATGCTAGAATGCTGGAGTTTCGCAGGAGGGACTCTTGTAGAACAGGATGTGGATCCCCAAGGTTCGGAGCCGAAATGTGGAACCACGATGCCTCTACTGCGGTAGCCCAAACTGGAGTTGGTCAGTCCACAGGATGCCACAGGGGACACCTCGGGAAGACTCCAGATGGCTGGGCACTGAGCAGATGTTGGGAATGGTTGGTCCAGCCAATCCAAGGGTCAAAGTACCCCTGAAGGCCTTCTAAATATCACCAGCCAATCAGGGCACCACTTGGACTGCAGCAAAACTTGGACACCAAGCCTTCTTAGGACGGGTCCACGGGTCTTCCGATATCTTCACAGATGGGCTGGATACTAGGCTCATTGCACAAACTCAGTGGAATGGCTGCAGGACTTCTCTTCTTATCCAAAATCTCAAGTGAACACGAAACTCAGCCCACCCATTGGAAGATCTGCCCCTCACAAACACCCCAGCAGGGATCCAGTCAGGACAACTGATTGTGAAACTCATGCATACACTGTATGACAGTCCCAGCCCACTCCCTGGGAGCAAACATACATGCCTTTGCCAGGCAATGCATGACAATAAACAGAATTTCCTGACCTGGCAAGGCAAGAAGAAGGTCACAGGACAACACGGCCAAGAGAAAAGCAAAAACCTTGTGGGTACACTAGCCACTGTTAGTAGCCAAATGCGGTAAATGCAGTAAGGCTAACAAAAAGTACAGTAAAAATCATCAAAAAGTAACTGCTGCCACTGGTTTGTCCTTAGGCACATGGAAAGCAACAGAAAAATCCCTTTGAGTGTAGTTCTAGAGAAACCCCACGGCACTGCATTGTACGATTCAGTGTGCAAAGATACAAAGTTACCCAAAAATAGATAACATGTATAAAGAAAAGGGAAACAGTTGCCCAGTACTGATACGTTTCCCATTAACAATGAGGAAAGGTGCAGTGGAGTGAAGGTTCACTTCACTGGGAAAGGTCAGGACAGAGTGCAAAAGGAATTTTTTGGGGGATCCATACAAATGGAGGGAAATGTGCTAAAAAGAGAAATCTTTCCTAACAATGACCAATGGAAATTCTCTTGACCTTGGCTTTCTCTAATTCACTATTCTCCTGTGACCTCTCCATTGACCCCTCTTCCTCTGATCACTCCATTGTTTCTCTGTAACCTGTCGTTCCCTCGACTTTCTACTTCTCAGCTCCCCTTTTCAATGACTAAGAGGAAAGTCAATCAGAACGCTCTTGCCACTTATGATGTGAGGACCTCGCTCCTGTCTCGTTCCCCGAGTCATTCCTCTTCCATTGACCGTGCTTTCTCTGACTTTCACTATGCACTTATGACTTCATTTGACCAACACTGTCCTGCTTGCACATTCACACCTTCCCGTCCTTGGCCTTGGATCACCTCTGAAATTCAGACCCTCAAAACAAAAATGTGCTGTGATATACGATACTGGTACGAATTACAGACACCTTCCCTACTCTTAACATACAGAAATTCCCTTGCTGCACTTCACTCTGCCAAACTCTCCTACTTCAGAAACCTAATCACATCCCTTCACAATCACCCCGCAACTTTCATCTACCCTCCAATCTTTGCACACACCTCCCAAGCCAATATCCATCGCCTCATCCCTTTCTGCTAATGAATTTGCTCAATACTTTTCCTGTTGAATTCGTGACACTCTCACGGTTGTCCTCTCTCTCTCCCCAACCCTTCTTCTGTCCACCACCGCACAACCCCTACTACTCTTGAATACTTTTCCTCTACCTCTTCTATTGATAAAACACCCATCCTTTGAAGTGTCAAACCATCTTGTGGTCCTATCGACCCAAATGGTCAAAGACTTTGGCCCTCTTTATGAGGTTGCTGGTAGGGCACCGGTAGTACTGGCAGCCTACCAGAAACTTCAGTTTACCATTTCTACCGCCCAATATCCTGGTAATACCAGGATATTTTGGGCGGCGGAGGAACTGTAAGTTCCCATTCCCGTTGAGTCCCATAGGACTTCACGGGAATGGAAACACTGAAGCAAGTCACGGTGACAGTGCTTCAGTGTATTAATTATCTGCTGGTAGGAGCTTGAACTACCGGCAGCTCAGGGCTGCCGGTAATTCACAACACCTAACGCAGACTCGGAGTGACCCGGTCTAGAAAAGGTTCTGGTAACCATTGTTAGCAGCACTTTTTTCCGGACCGGGTCACTCCTAATGAGGCCCTTAGTATCAATCAGTTTCCCTCATCTCTCTGCGCTCTTTAACTTCTCTCTATCCTCAGACTCCTCCTTGTGTCGTTGAAATCTACAAGTGTCTTACCTCTATAGAAGTAAACCTCTGCTGACCCAAACGTCTCAGCAAACTATCACCCAGTTTCTCTCTTTCCCCATTTTTCAAAAGTCCTTGAGTGTGTGGTCTTCGACCGGATCACTAAGTATGTTGAGGATAATGGCCTTTGAGATTCACTTCAATCTGGCTTCCGTCCTTAACACTCCACTGAGACTACACCCATGTATGTCTCCAACGTTCTCTATAAAGCTCACCACTCTAAGCTCTCTTCTATACTCAACCTTTTGGACCTTTCTGACACTTTTGACTCTGTTGACCACTGTGATCTCTTCTTGTCTCCTAAGTCTCCAGGACTTTAGGTTTCGCACCTCTGCTTTTCCTGGATTGCCTTCTACCTGAAAGATTGATCCTTTAAAATCACATGAAGCCTACAAACTTCTGGCCCCACCCCTCTCTCTGCCGGCGTCCCCAAAGGATCAGTCCTTGACCTCTGCTCTTCACTCTCTATACCTCTGCCCTAGGAAGACCTATGCCATCCTTTGGCTTTCACTATCACCTTTTCGATGAGGATTCTCAAATATTGTTCTTATTTCCCTGCTTCATCCCAGCCATCTTGGAACAGATTGGGAACTGACCCACTGCAATACTTCACTGGATGGCTCTCTGCTGTCTCATGATAAACTGTTAAAAAAAGGGAGTCATCTTTCTTCCAGTTTCCAATGCCATCCTTCCTCTCCCCTCTCCTGTCTCCTTCCTCCTCCCTCATCCAAGGCTCGCAATCTTGTGGTGCTCTTTGACAGCGGCTTACGACTGCAACAATTCATCACTGCCTCTGCTGCTCCTATTAACCTAAACATTCAGAAAATGTGTGCTTTTCTTACTAACCACGCTACAAAACCTGTAATCGCAATTCTTCTGCTTAGAAAACTGGACGATATGTGTGTGAATTGGTTATTTATAATGTGCCTGTACACAATGTGTTTCAAGGCGATGAGTTTGTGACCACTGCATGCCCACTCTTTGGCCTTCCGCTCTACTCCTACCGCCCCCTAGACGAATTCCCCAACTTTGCTACCCACATGCTCTACAACCTACCTAGATGCTCCCCAACTTATACCTACTGACAACATGCTGGCTGGCTGTCCATGCAAAGCCACTCTCTTTTCAAGGTCCTCTTCTGGTCTACAAAGCTATCAATGGTCTTGCCCCTCAGTACCTGTATGTTTGTATCTCATTTTATTCATCTCGTTATGATATAATATGATATTTTATTTGTATCGTGCTCGTACACAAGTGTTTCAGAGCGCGACAAGGCAAGGAAGGGGAACAGGGGAGAACAAAACAGCGATTTTACTAGGCCCAGTGACATTGAGAAAGTGCAAGTGCAGGGGAAAGGGGAAAAGTGCATGGAAGGGGGAGAGTGGAAAGTGCGGAGCAGAGGATAAACAGATAAATAATAATACATATAAATAAAATATATAATGGAGCAATAAACAGGGGTAGTGCAGCCAGAAAGTGGCAAGTGCTGTGTTTACGGCAGCAGAACCGGGATTAGTCTGATAAGTGCGTAAAAAGAAGAAAGGGGGGGAAATGTATGTGCACGGCTACAGTCCCCAGTGCAAGGGGGGGGCAGGAGGCAGTGCAGAAGGGTGGCAGGGTGAGCAGGTACCTGGGACAAGGAGACAGAGGGTGGCCAGGTGCACAGTGCCAAGAGAGAGCAGATCAGCAGGGGAGAGGGGGAGCAAATACAGATGCAAAGAGGAAGGTCTTGAGGTGCTTCCGGAACCGGAGATGGTTCTCCTCAAGTTTTATAGTGGCAGGGAGGCTGTTCCAGAGGGAGGTCCCGGCCGAAGACAGAGATCTACCCCCGGCTTGTTTATTTGAGAAATGACTGACCCTGAGGGAGTTAGAGGTAGAGGAGCGAAGAGCTTGAGAGGGGAGGTATTTGCGAAGGGATAGCTGAAGGTATTTTGGACCCAGGCCCCAGAAAGCCTTGTGGACAATGCAGAGGGTTTTAAATGTAATCCTTGCTTCCACTGGGAGCCAATGGAGAGATTTCAGAGCTGGAGAGATACGATCCCAGGGCTTGAGACCAAGGACAAGTCTCGCAGTCCTGTTCTGGATTAGTTGCGGAGGGTAGAGGCAGGCAGATTCAGAAAGATGCTGTTACAATAGTCCAACCTAGAATGACCCAGAGCTTGGGAGACAGTGAGCGTCTGGGGGAATGAGAGGAAAGGCAGAGTACCTCTGAGGAGGTGCAGTAGGAAGTTTGACTTTTTAGAGACCTCAGAGATGTGGGCGGAGAATGAAAGTGGGGAGTCAAAGATGACCCCGAGGTTCTAAGTCTCACAGGTAGGGATAGGAGGAGGGCTAAACGAGGCCGGCCAGAGAGAGAGGGGAAAGGATTTCGAAGGGTTGCCGATGAGGAGGATCTCTGTCTTGCTGGCATTCAGACAAAGATCATTGGCGGCACACCAATCTTGAATGGCAGTTAGGCAATCAGTGATGAGAGAGGGAGTGGAGGTGGCCGAGGGCAGCCTGAAAATTAGTTGAGTGTCGTCAGCGTAGCACTGGAAATTTGAGCATAGAATGGCAATGCAGTGGGCGAGAGTTGCCAGGTGTTGATTGAAAAGCCTGGGCGAGAGGTTAGACCCCTGAGGAACACCACAGGTAGCGAGGGAGATAGAGGATAGGAAGGACCCCAGTTTGACCTGGGAGGGTCGATCAGAGAGGAAAGAGGTCAGCCAGGCCAGAGCCTGATCATTGATACCCAGGTTCTCACAGAGATGGTTGAGCACGATGGTATGGTTGACCGTGTCGAAGGCAGAAGAGAGATCGAGTAGGATGAGGACAGAGGGAATGTTAGAGTCAAGGTTGGAGAACAGATCTTCACGGATGTTCAGGATGTTCGTTCCCTCGAATCCTCCTCTGCACTCAACCTTGCCGTCCTATACCCTCCGTGTGCCTCCTTCCGCTTCTGTTCTTTCTCCCTTCTCGGCCCACTCTACTGGAACCCATTGCCCATAACAATCAGACCCAGAGCAACTGTGGATCTCGTCAAAGCTCTGCTTCAACTTCCCTTACTTGCTAATGAGGGAGCTCCCCTGCCCTCTCCCCCATACTCCCTACATGACCCCACCACTTCGCCCTGTGACGCTTAAAATAATGTAATTTTGTATATTTAAATGGTACTCCTCTTTAGTTTTAAGCACTTGCCCCATTAGGTTGTTACCTTTGTGAGTCACATCTTTTCATATATATTTCTTTGTGTTTTGTACCATGTTTATGTCCCACTTTTTTACACCCTCAAACTAGCTCACGACTCGTTCTCATATTTGTGCTATTGTACCGGCAGCTGTTAATGTGCTATGGTAAGGCATTTTTGAAAAAAATGGACATCCCGGTTCTTCAAAAGAATACAAGCAGTCATTTGTCAGCCCATCCACCAAACAACAGATTGTGAGCCATCTGTTATTGTTGCAAACTTCCACCAGTCTGACACATTATCAATGTTCAACTAGATCGTTTTCATGAAGTCCTCATGGATGCCACAAATGATGTCACTTTCACGCTTGTGTGGCATCAACAAGTGTGCCCGGGCGAGGCCGTAAACAATGTCAACTTTCTGCTTGTGCGATGTCAACACGTGTGACCCTGATGCTGTCATGAATGAAGTCAGCTTGTACAACAATGGGATCACTGGCAAGGCCATACATGATGCCACTTGTGTGACGTCCACAATATTGTCACGTGTGATGTCACAAATGTTAATTGTGCACTTTAGTGATGTCGCATGTGTCACTAGTGATGTTATAAATGATGCACCCTGTGGCTTCTGTAACAACAATTGTGACGCTGGAGATGTCAGGTTTGATTTTGTTTGTGCACGTTATGGCACTGGTGATATCGCGAATCAATGCACATGTTGTCTTGATGTCAACATTTATGTTATGTTATGTTAGTGGGATTTATACCTTGCACCAGTGCAATTTACATGTTCTCCAGGCGCCCTAATGACACTCCGAACATGAATTATGTCACGTGTGCGATCTCAACAATGGGGTAACCAGTGAAATAAAAAATGGTGTCCTTCATGTGACAACAATAGTCACCGGCAAGACCAAAAATGTTGTCCCGTGTGCTCTTGTGTGATTGCACCAATGGTGATACTGGTGAGGTCACATGCAGTGCCATCAGTGATGTCATGAACAGCTCCCCCTGTGATAGAGAACTCCGGAATGCAATGGGCAAGTTGTGGGTGAGCGTGAACCTTAACTTAGGTTGGGTGATATTGTATGTAAATATGTGCTCTGTAAAGCGCTTTGGAGAAAGGCGCTATATAAATAACACATCATTATCATTATTATAGTAGACTCAAAACTTCTCTTTGCACTTTCGGGCAGCACGTTTTAAACATCCCAACTTCGACACACCTCGTGTCCCTGAATAGAGTGATATTTACCTTCTAAAAGCAAATATAAAATGCCCCTCGTTTATTTAAGTAGATTTGTGAGAAAAATATATTTAGGAACGACTGGAAGATCAGTTATCAAATCGTTAGTATCTCCCCAAAAATGAAAAACAAAAATGAAAAGGAGTTTTCTTCCGAAGGGAGGAAGCAGCGGACAATACGCAACAGCTGTTACTGGTGCGTATTTATCTTGTGTAGAGTGTACCGGATTCCAAATGGAAGAAGCAGCAGACAATACGAAACAGCTGTTACTGAGCAGTGTTCATCATGCATAGAGTGGACCGTATTCCGAACAGAGGACGTAGGAGAAAATACGAAACAGCTGTTACTGATGCAGTTCATCATAAATAGAATGCATCGGACTCCAACCAGAAAAATATTAAACAGATGTTACTGATACAGTGTTCATCATAAATAGAATGTATTGGATTCCAAACGGAGAGAAGCAGCAGTCAATACGAAACAGCTGCTAGCGGTGCAGTGTTCATCCTGCCTAGAGTTGACTGTATTCTGACTGAGAAGAGGCTTTAGAGCAAAGCATACCGCGGGATGACGTGCAACCTAGGCCCAGGAGTAGTCATAAATATTTCACTTCGACACAGAAAGCGTGCGTGGCAAGCGCACCAAGGCGGCGTCTGCCAGCCGAGAAAGAGGCGGCAAAGCATCTCAAAAGTCAGGAAGGAGCTGGACTTTCACAGGGTAGTTACTGCAGTGTGAGAGCAAAGTTACAGCTGGAGAGTAAATAGAGTTACGACGTCACACACCCTGGGAAGTGGAGAGTGTTAACATACAGTATGCGGCGTGGATGCCCGTGTGTAGGTGTGCTCTCACACAGGCAACGGACACTACCCTCCGTGTGTGTGTCTCTCTCTCTCTCTCTCTCTCTCTCTCTCTCTCTCTCTCTCTCTCTCTCTCTCTCTCTCTCTTCTCTCTCTCTCTCTCTCTCTCTCTCTCTCTCTCTCTCTCTCTCTCTCCTCTCTCTCTCTCTCTCTCTCTCTCTCTCTCTCTCTCTCTCTCTCATCTCTCTCTCTCTCTCTCTCTCTCTCTCTCTTCCTCTCTCTCTCTCTCTCTCTCTCTCTCTCTCTCTCTCTCTCTCTCTCTCTCTCTCTCTCTCTCTCTCTCTCTCTCTCTCTCTCTCATAAGGCAAATAAAATTTGGAGCATAGCATAGCAAAATAACAGAACATAGCGTGCTCTAATAAGACATAGCGTTATAGTATAGCCTATGACAATGACTATAATGACATCGCATAAAACGTATCATGACGTTCTACACCGTCGCGTAGTATAACACGACGTAGCTAAAATGGCAGCGCAGCGATTTGAGCAGCAAAGCACCACAGCTCACAGCATTATATACTGTCTTGGTATGCAGGCCTGCTTGAAGATGTGTGACTGAGGGCCCATTTCAACATAATGGTTGTGGCCCCTGCTTAGAGCAAAAACAGTCTGAGGCACCTGTGGGGTGTATACATTACAATGGTGACAAACATAAGATTAATATTGCTGTGTTACAAGACTGTTGACTGGCAGAATGGGGGCAGTTGCTGCACCCCCCTCCCCCATAGACCCCCCCACGCGAGGACCCTTTCATTTGAAAAAAGTTGAAAAGCCCTGACGCCGTTCTTGGTTGTATGGAAACGGCAAAGGCGAGTCCGTCAGTAACCTGCATGCACTCCTCCACTCCCACAGCACAGTAGTTCCAGCATCATTAAAGTAACACTAGAGGCCACTGTTGATGTGCTATTGATCACAACAGTCACAACAGAAAGTGCGAACGCTCACACGCCCCGTGAACTTGGCCCAAAATGAAAGTGAAGGTCTTAAATCATGGGCGGTATTCCCAAATGCAGGACACGCACTAAGATAGCTCAGTAGGTTTACGCACTTACTATAATGAGGTATTCGTAACCTACGCGCCGAAAGTTGCCAACTAAGTGGAGACCGGCCGATACTGCAGCCACGGTCGATAGCATGAGAAGTGGGCAGAGTAGTCCAAGCTCGGTAACTGCTTAGCGCTAACGTTACCCGGGACGTTACCGTGAGCGAACGGATAGCGCTTACCCATGGCGTCTTGCAAAGTCCAAAAGCCCTGCCTTCGCTCGTGCCGTCTTTTGCTGCGGTGCTCTGTGTGACCCCCAACCACCACGACTGCAAAGTAGCTGCTGGCACGGTGTTTGCGAAGCGCTTCCTGGTTGCGAGCCTTTCTGCTACAGAGTTTAGACTAGAGATACTGCGGCTTTATGCCACGGGTGGGGGTAGGAAGGGGCGTGTGTGCAGCACCAGTCATGACATGCTGGAGGGTGGGGCCAGACTCGAGATAAACAGGTGAGGCGGGATTCCTGGGAGCTCAGGTATGTCCAGGAGCCCGGAGGTGCCGAGAGATTCCGATCTGGAACGCAACTGGAAGTCACGGGATCATTGTGAGTAAAAGACTGGGCACCAGAAACTGGTTCATCAACTCACAGCCTAGAGAGGTATGAGGGACTGGCCACGAGGGGCAAACACTGTCACGTGCTCAATCCAGAAAAAGACTATCGACCCGGCATCGGTTCATCAACCCACAGCCTAGTGCGGTATGAAATATCGGCAGCTGGGACCAGTCTGGGCCCCAACTGAGCGCTGTCTGTTCAAACCAGACCATCGCTGGTGCTGCGGAACTAGGTCTTCAATTCAAACTTCGAGACGGTTCTGAGAGATCGCCAACCTGAGCCAATCTGTAACCCAACTGGTTACAGTATGTTCAATCGAGAGACATGGAACCACCACATCAACTCAAACAGGGAGCGGTACCAGAGATCGGCAGCTGGGGCCAATCTGTAATCCAACTGGGACCAGTATGTTCAATCGAGAGCGTGGCTGGGGACATGGAACCACCACATCAACTCAAACAGGGAGAGGTACGAGAGAACGGCAACTGGGGAAAATCTGGACCTCAACTGGGAACTGCATCTTCAAAAGAGAACATGGCTGGGATTGTGGAACTCATTCTTCAACTCGAATTTAAAGAGAGGTACGAGAGATCGGCAACCGGACCGAATCTGTAACCCAACTGGGAGCTATAAGATGTGGGTTCAATGGAGGACCTGAGTGGGATCGTTGAACCATTTTATCAACTCAAACCGGTTGAGATAATGGGAGACTGGCATCTGGGGCCATTGGGAGCCACGTGTTAAATCGAGAAAATGATTGCATCCCCGGAGCCAGTTCTACAACTCAAAACCTAGAGAGGTACGAAAGATTGGCAACTGGGTCCAATCTGGACCTCAGCTGGAAGCTATGTGTTCAATGGAGACCATGACTGGGGCCGTGATACCATTTCATCAACTCAAACAGAGAGAGATCAGAGAGATTGGCATCCGGGGGTCAATGGGAGTCACTTTCGATCGAGAAAAAGATTGGGCCGTAGAACCGGTTCTTCAACTCAAAAACTTGGAGAAGTATGCCATATCGGCAATTAGGGCCAATCTGTAACCCAACTGGGAGCTGCATGGTCAATAGAGAAGGTGACTGGGTCGCAGAACTAGTTCATTTACTCAAACTTAGAGAGCGGTATGAGAGATTGTCAACTGGGGAGAATCTGGTACCCAACTGGCAACTGCATATCCAAGCAGGAATTTTTTTTGTTACAGGAATCTGTTCTTCAAATGAAATACTAGAGAGGTATGAGAAAGAGATCAGCAACGTGGACCATACTCGAGCACCATTGAGAGCCAAATGTTTAATTGAGAAAAAGATAAGGGTCCAGGAACCAGTTCATCAACTCAAACGTAGAGAGGAATAAGAGATTGGCAACGGGACCCACATGGAAACCAACTAGGAGTCACATGTTCAATCGAGAACATGACCGGAGCCTCGGAACCAGTTAATGAGCTCATATCTAGAGAGGAATGAGTGATCAATAACTAGAGACAATCTAGGAACCACATGCTTAATCAAAACAAAAATGGGCTGTAGGATCCAATTGATCAAGTCAAATCCGATATCAGAAACATGTGTCAAACAGGAACCCAACTTGGAGCTGCATGATCACTCGAAAGAAAACATAAAATAGGGTACCAGATCCAGTTAATCCGCCCAAAGCCTAGTATTGACAACTGCAACCCAACTGGGAGTGGCAGTTTTGATTGAAAAAATTATTCGGCTTCCAGAACCGTTTCATCTCAAAGCCAATATCGGTAGAAGATATTGACAACTGGGACCATATTGGAGGCAATGGTTTGTTTGAGCCAAAGCTAGAGCTCCTGGAACCACATTATGAACTCAAAGCCTAGAGTCGTAGGAGAAATCTGGTACTTAGGCAACGGAGAGACTCAGGCTTAATCAAGCAAATTATTGGGCTCTCAGCATCAGGTCATAAGCTAAAAATCTAAAGCGATAAGGGATCGAAACTAGGACCACACTGGGAGTCACATTCAATCGTAAAAACGCTTGTGGCCCCGGAACCCGCCAACTTGGATCTGCAGATTTTATTGAGAAAATAGTTGTGCTTCCAGAACTGGTCCATCAACTCAAAGCCTGCATAGATATGAGAGACCAACAACTGGGACCAAAGTGGGAGACGCGGGTTCGATCGAGGAAATGACTGAACCCTGAAACTAGTACATCAACCAAAGCCTAGAGTAGTAGGAGAGCTCAGCAACTGGGGCCCAACTGAATGAATCCCGAGACCCAGCCCAGCAATCGCAAAGCCCTGAGTGATAAAATACATTGTTAACTGAGAGTCACAAGTTCAGGGGAAGGGAATGATTGGGACCCCAGAACCTGCATAGCAACTGCTAAACCGGAAATTGTAAGAGTGATCGGCAAATGAGACCCAAGCAGGAATCAAGCGATCTGGGAGAGGAATTGATTGGACTCCCAAATCTAGTTCATCAACTCATAGTCTAGTGGGGGCAGCCATGATATCCCACTGGGACCCTGATGTGACTGTTGGTAACATCAGTGTGCACCAAGGCCCAGATCAAAAGCCAAAACCCACCATGTAGGCGAGGTGAGACTCAACTGGGAAACATGGAGGTAACCACTTCACTCCCAGAAGTTGGTCAACAAACTCAACTGATTGCCAACTGTAACCCAAGCAAGAGTCACGAGATGAGACAGAGGAAATTACTCGGCTCCTAAACCGGTTCCTCAACTTAAAGTGGATCCCAACAGCAGACTGTGAAAACCAAGCGTGATTTGCCGCCGTTCGAGGAATTCCTGAGCAATTCAATCACCTTTGTCCCCACAAACGTCAGAAAACTCATAGGAACTATTTTTAGAAGCCACTGGGTGGGTACAGACCAGGAGGTGCTTGTCGTCAAGGACATGGGAAATTCCAAGCATGGGAGCTAGGCAAGGAGTTTATAAAACATACCCAGCCCCCTCTTCAATTCGCCCGAAGACATTTGGGGCTACAGCGAGGTAGTGGAGAGAGGTGGGGTCTCTCCCTGGTGCATGGCAGCCCACCCTGAGGATGCACAGAGGGTGTAAGGGCAATATTGAGCAAAGTGAACAGGACTCTTCTTGCATACCCTTTCCCCAGCCCGTTTATGTTACTTTCAACCACCAGCTGTTTAGATCCTGTGCTGGAAGTAAAACTAGCGGATCTCCTGCGGAGCTGAGGGTTTACTTCCTGTGGCTCAGCATTTTATCTGGAATCCTTTTACCATGGGATGATGACAGTCCAAACTCAGGGATTTTGCTATGAAATACTGCTCGCCTTGTACTGGAAAACAATCATTTAGCACTTTTTTCACTTACAGGTGTCCTGTATGTTTACAGATGTGCGGGTTCCATACGTGCAGTGCCTCGAATTTCAGTGTACCTCTTCATGGCACAAAAAAGCTGAAGGATTAACACTTATGATCAAAGTTACGCCAGAGCACCAGCATGCTTTACATGTTACTTGATCATGGAATATGCATAATTTGGAAGTGGAAACTGAATCTATTCTTCCAAGATGGCTCACCTAGCATTTAATAAGTACATTCTAAATCGCAATGTGACACTTCCTATTTTTTCAGATGTTGTAATCGGAGCCACGTGACTTTCAGACGGATAAAAATAGACTTAAAGTCCTGTAATTTGTTTCACACGGCTGTAAACTATGCTGTTATCCGTGGGCATGTTTTAAAGCTACCGAGGATGTGTCAGTAGCGAATTGCAGGATTCGGAGAAATAAGCTGGTATTTAATTCTCGGAAAAACGAAGACCCTCCCAACATAAATTGGGGAAGAGAGAAGTGCTTAGAGGCAAGAGCTGGAAGAATCTGGGACTGTAGACCAGAGAGAGGGGGAAGACTTTGAGACATTCTGGTACTGTAGACCAGAGAGAGGGGGACGACTTAGAGACATTCTGGTACTGTAGCATTCTGTTACTGTAGACCAGAGATGGGGAAGACTTTGAGACATTCTGGTACTGTAGACCAGAGAGGGGGAATACTTTGAGACATTCTGATACTGTAGACCAGAGAGGGGGAAGACTTTTAGACTTTCTGGTACTGTAGACCAGAGAGAGGGGGACGACTTAGAGACATTCTGGTACTGTAGCATTCTGTTACTGTAGACCAGAGAGGGGGAAGACTTTTATACATTCTGGTACTGTAGACCAGAGAGGGGGAAGACTTTGAGACATTCTGGTACTGTAGACCAGAGAGGGGGAAGACTTTGAGACATTCTGGTACTATAGACCATAGAGAGGGGGAAGACTTAGAGACATTCTGGTATTGTAGCAATCTGTTACTGTAGAAACAGAGGGGGAAGACTTTGAGACATTCTGGTACTGTAGACCAGAGAGGGGGAAGACTTTGAGACATTCTGGTACTGTAGACCAGAGATAGGGGGAAGACTTTGAGACATTCTGGTACTGTAGACCAGAGGGGGGAAGACTTTGAGACATTCTGGTACTGTAGACCAGAGAGAGTGGGAAGACTTTGAGACATTCGGGTACTGTAGACCAGAGAGGGGGAAGACGTTGAGACATTATGGTACTGTAGACCAGAGAGAGGGGGAAGACTTTGAGACATTTTGGTACCGTAGATCACAGAGGGGGAAGACTTTGAGACATTCTGGTACTGTAGACCAGTGAGAGGGGGAAGATTTTGAGACATTCTTGTACTGTAGACCAGAGAGAGGGGGAAGATTTTGAGAAATTCTGGTACTGTAGACCAGAGAGAGGGGGAAGACTTTGAGACATTATGGTACTGTAGACCAGAGAGCGGGGGAAGATGTTGAGACATTCTGGTACTGTAGACCAGTGAGCGGGGGAAGATGTTGAGACATTCTGGTACTGTAGACCAGAGAGCGGGGAAAGATGTTGAGACATTCTGGTACTGTAGACCAGAGAGCGGGGGAAGATGTTGAGACATTCTGGTACTGTAGACCAGAGAGAGGGGGAAGATTTTTTACACATTCTGTTACTGTAGACCAGAGAGGGGGAAGACTTTGAGACATTTTGGTACCGTAGATCACAGAGGGGGAAGACTTTGAGACATTCTGGTACTGTAGACCAGTGAGAGGGGGAAGATTTTGAGACATTCTTGTACTGTAGACCAGAGAGAGTGGGAAGACTTAGAGACTTTCTGGTACTGTAGACCATTGAGGCAGAAGACTTTGAGACATTCTGGTACTGTAGACCAGAGAGAGGGGGAAGACGTTGAGACATTCGGGTACTTGGCGGCGAGGAAGGGGGAAGTCCTATTGGAGGTGCCTGTTGGTAGACTGAGCTCTGGGGAAGCCAAGCGCTTTGAGCGCTTTGAAACACGTTGCTGTGTATAGGCGCTATATAAATAAACAATATAATACAACTTAATCACATTGGTCTACAGGAAAAACAAGCCTGCAATTGTTAACCATATATGAGCAATGTCTGTTCTCTATGCAAACAGCTGCCCAAACAAATCTTTTTTTTTTCAACCAATGAACAGTGCAAACAAAAGGTCAATAAGGCCCAGCCCTTCCCCAGCCCCTTTGTTCTCTCACTCCCACCCCCGACCCACACGCCACAGCCCAGGCCAGACTACCACTAGTTGTTTTTATCACACATTGACCACTGGTTCAAGGCCTGTACATCCAGCGAGTGTGATCAGACAGCAGGTCTACCGCCCCAATCGCACCACTACCGCTCCCCATCACCAGTAGGAGCTTAAAAGCAACCCATTTCCAGACCTTTTCCTTGCAACTGAAAATGAAGCCGAGCTACTATTCAGCCATTTCAGAAAAGCCAACATGACCCACTCCATTCAGGAGATGCTAGTCCAGTCCTGGTTTGAACGTTGAATCCTGGATTTCTAACGGGAAAATCCGGGACTGCAAGTCACAGAGTGCGAAGACGAAACCAGGCCTGGGGAAACATGGCCAGGAAGCATTAGTGGAATGGCTAATAGCCCTTTCTGACATACAATGTTAACAGGCTTTTTTCCTGCACCAAATCAGAGTGCCACGGCCTGTCCGTGGAGTGGTGTCCGGTGCCCGGTGCAGGGGCATCCAGACCTTAGTCTACGTGAGAAAAGATGAGCGAGGGGACGATAAGAGGAGGAGGAAGCGGAAAACACAGAGATGAGAGATACAGCGGGGCTAAGAATGGTTTGTGACAGGGGCGTTTCTAGGGGCGGGCTAAGGGGGCTATAGCCCCTGATCTTTTGGTTGTAGCCCCGGATAGAATCTCAGGAGCTACAGCCAAAAGGCCAGATGGCCCCCAGTCCCAACAGTTCCGACATCAGCTTAGCCCCGGGTCTTTTCCAGACCTAGCAACTCCCCTGGTTTGTGATGGCATGGGTGGGTGCCGGCCCCGTTAGGCGGGCCGCGGATCTTCATAAGGGAGGAGCCACATATGCCGTAAAGTGTTGTGATCATTGGGTCGCACTTCCAAGGCAGATTTAGGGAATTGTAAGTTGATATTTGCTGGGTATATTCATAGCTGCACCCCAGGTCACACTCCTAAATGTTAATTCTGGTACTGCCAAGTCTGAGCCGATGGTGCCATAGTCAGACTGTGTATAAAGGTGAATGTTGTTGGTGAAAGAAGGTAAGGTAATGCAGTGGTGAAACTGGTAATGCAGTGGTGAAACTGGTAATGCAGTGGTGAAACTGGCATTAAAGAATGGCTCCTTCTTAACACCTAGGTGCACACAACCTGCACTCCCCTCCGTACTTGAGACTCAGTGATCTGCTCCCCACTGTCCTTCCCTCCCCTGGTTGCTTGCAGATCCTTTGCTGCCAATTGCCCGCCCTCCCCTGTTAGCCCCCGCTCCTTTTTACTCTGCTTCCCTCACTGCGTTCTTCCCCCTATGATTGTAAAACAGCCCATTGCTTCCTGAAGCTAGGTCCATGATCAATCAATATAATAGTAATAGTAATAGTAATAATAATGATAATGATGAAATAGCCGATAAAAATGGAAAAAGCCTGGCAACTTGAGGTCCAAAATGCCATTAAGAGTTTGCTGCGTGT
This sequence comes from Ambystoma mexicanum, assembly GCA_002915635.3. Classification (NCBI taxonomy): domain Eukaryota; kingdom Metazoa; phylum Chordata; class Amphibia; order Caudata; family Ambystomatidae; genus Ambystoma; species Ambystoma mexicanum. Next base: position 989,094,716 of record CM030325.1, read on the forward strand.
TGCATCATGCTAGATTTTAGTTGATATATTTAATTGCAAGACAGTGCGGTGCCGGCGATTGAAGTACGGTGATAGGTAACCATCTGTAGTTTCAAAAATATTCACAAGTAATGCCCCTTCAAAATACTACTGAAACAGCCTGTGGCAAAACCTCATGAATTGTGATAGTGAACGTGGGTCACTTTCATTTGCTGCCCAGGACTCATTCATGTCCATGTCTCGGGAGGATATCTCAGGGTCAACGTGCTCCCCTAGGAAGCAAGACGACACGGAGCAGCACAGGTTCGATCCTCGGGTCCGTGCTTAGAAACCTCTGGGTATTAAGCGCATTATAAATAAAAGTCATCATATCATGAGCGACCCTGTAGGGGAGTGAGGATGTCCAGTGGGACGGAGATGACAGATTGGAGAGTAGGGTTGGCTTTGGAGGCAGGGAAACATATGATTTCTGCTTTATAAGAGCTTAGCATCAGACAGCGTAATGCCATCCAGTGACGGATGGGTGTGAGGGAGGCAGTTGGTGCAGTTTTGAGAGGTGGCCGAGTTGAACCATGGGAAGGAGATGATGGCCAGAGGGTGTCATCAGCAAAGACATAGTAGTTCAAGATGAGGGAGGAGGGTGAGCTTGCCTAGGGAACTGGTGTAGAGCGTGAAGCGGAGTGGGCCAAGGATTGATCCTCCTGGGTGATCCCCAGGAAGGGGAGTGAGGAAGGAGGTGTTTGAGTTCCGAGAGATGGAAAAGGAGCTGTCCGAGAGGTAGTTGGCGACCCATCTAAGTGTGGCGCCCTCAAAGCCAAGCCAGGAGAGGGTTTGGAGAAGGACGGGATGGTCCACAGTGTGAAAGACTGGGGAGAGCTTAACTAGCATTGGAATAGAAAAGTGGTGAGGGCTGTGGGCTGCGGTAAACATCTGGAGACACGCGTCATTGCTGCGTCAGTGGAGTGTTTAGGTCATAGGAGATAGGAGCGTGGGTGTAGGCTTAGAGACTGGACCATGGTCAGAAGTTCCAGGTGAGTGGGGGTACTAGGTTCAGTGACGATCAGGTGCTAAATTGTGAGATAAGAGTTGGGTAGGGAGGGAAGTGCAGGTATTTCAATTAGGATGCAAAAGGCCATTTTAATAAACGGAGAGGCAGCGTAGTGCCGTACATGGGAGTAGGATATGAAAGCAGGGGTCAAGTCCTAAAAATTAAATTGGGGGGACTCATCAACACACACAATGGGCTGTGACGTTGCCAGACATTAGCATATTTATTTATTTATTTGCATTTTTAAAGCGCACAGCTGCCCTCGGGCATCGTGGCGCTGTTACATGAAGGTTGATTTAAGCATAGGAGCATGAAACAACATAGTATACCAAACAGTGGGAACATGGTTACAACATGGCAAAGGTTCCGTGGTTACAGAGGAACAGTAGGCGTAGGTGACAGTTGCATGTTCTAACTAAAGTTCCTTGGACAGGAGTATAGGTATAAGTAGGAGTCACTTAAATACAAGGGTTTTCAGTGCTTTTCTGAAGGCCAAGAGGGGTGGTTCAGCTCTCAGTTTGGGAGGTAAGGCGTTCCAGTATTTTGGGGCTAGAACCTCGAAGCTCGAGCCGCCTGCTTTAGCTCTGTTGAATTTGGGGAATGAGAGTTGATTAGCGTACAGGTCCCTTTTGGGTCTAAGTGTCTGGACTGGTTGTATACGTTCGGTGAGGTAGCTGGGGGCGGATTGGGATATGCATCTCTGGGTGATGGATATCACGGCGAAATATGCACATTTCATTAAATTGGCTTTGCATAAACACCCAAATTGCACAGGACGGATGGCATTTGCATTTCATAAAATCAACACACACACAAAACCAAAAGAGGGTATTTTCTTCTAATAGTGTTTTTGAAAACGTTTAATGGGGTGCATGTTTTAAACTCCAAGAACCAATACCAATGTTTTCCCTGGAATTTACAGTATCGAAATGGGACATTTCATCTTTAGTTGTTTGATATTTTTCATCAGGTTATATAGTGCAGTGGTGAAGTGTCCGGCCTACAAATCTGCCGACTGCAGTTTTATCCCTAAGGTCGGCTTTTGTTCAAAAATGGAAAGAGGACCTTCAATGTTTCTCATTTTACCTGAGGGCGGGGGGGACTGAGCCTCTGAAAAAAGTGGGTGGAGTCCTCGAGCAGGAACTAAGGATCATTTTAACAAGGGTGGGTTTTGAACCCTGGACTGGATTTCCTGGAAGTTCTTGTGGCCTGCTAGGATCGTCATAGGGGATGGTTGTACTGGGCTGAGGCTGAGCACTTCCAGGGGTTAATCTGCAAAATCAAGCTTTGGCTATCCCTCAAAACCTGGGCTGCCGATGGCCTCATTACGAGGCTGGCAGTAGCCGTGCCTGTAATACAGGCACAGCTGCCGTCGGTATTTTATTTTTGCCGGCGCCCAGGAATGGGCAATTACCAGGTCATTATGGCCTTGCCGGACCCGGTATTTGCCCATTCCTAGGCGCTGGGACAAATTCTTCCCCATTCCCATTTTCGCCCCATAGGGCTCAATGGGAATGGGGAGGTCGGATGCACCGGCACCGTTATAAACAGTGCCGTCGCATCCAACATGCTGTGCTTGCGGGTGCTGCCGACCTTGCGGGCAGAAAGGCACCCGCAAGCAAAACTCATAGTTTGCTGGTATGGAAACTACAGTACCGGCAAGCTTACCGGTACAGTAGCTCCCGGACCGGCAAACTTACAATGAGGCCTGTCCTTTTAATAAAATGCAACAATGGGCTATTAGGTGCAAGCAGGATTGTAGAGTCTGTTTAAAAACTTACATTTGCGGGTCTATATTGGGTGTTATGGCCCAGTTCAGTGCAGCTCCCGTGATTTATTTATATATTTCAGTGTTTTGACGAATGCTACCTGCCCCTTTAAGGCTGCTTCAAAACACTTGACATTTGACTTTAATGTGAAAGAAAAATCATGAAATTACATAATCTGACATATCACTACGAGCCAGCTTGGATAACAAAATTGGTCAGTTTCAAAAAATAAAAAGGAGCAAATAAATAACTAAATGTACTTAAAAAATTAGCAAAACTCCCTTAAAAACCAAATCAATCAAATTCTGTTGCAAGGTCGGAGTTGTGCAAAATAAATTAAAAACACAAAAACGAAACAGTGGGTCAAGGTTTCGGTTTAGATGCAGTGAGGGCGGGGGTGGGAGTTCAAAATTGGGGTGTGGGAGGGGCCACTGTGCGGGGCCATCCTTAAAATCTTGGTTGGGAAAAAAAGTGCAGTAAGGTTAATGCTCGAGTTGTCAGCTGCATACGACACAATAGAGCACAGCACGCTTCTCGATAGCCGCTGTACCTGCCAGGGCAAAGGTGGCAAACATAACAGAACAAAACTGCGACAAGTGGGGCAATTCACAGCTGAAACAAAGCCTTCGCTCTGTGGAGCCCAGCGCCTCCTCACCCTCTGCCCGTCTCTTCAACACAAATATGAGCCCCAATAGCTAACCTGACCCACTGGCTGATGACATCCAAATGGTGGTCAACACTAACTCTAACCAAACTCCACAGAGCACTGCCTCTGGACAATTCAGTGTTGGATGGTGACAGAAATGGTATCCATTAAGACAGATATACAACATCAAATATCCTAAACCTTGTAGGGAGTAACCCAAGCTTGGCACATCACATTTAAATGGCCAAACCTCGTGGGACCTCATCTCACCCCACCATGTACAGCAAACTCCTTGGAATCATGTTTGGGCTAGAAATCTCCTTTAAAGAACAAAGAAACTCCAACTCAACATCTTAAATGAAAATCCTACTATTCTGGGGGACCAACCATAACACAGAGATGGTGAAGACGTTGGTGTTGAGCAACACAATAACTGCAATGCCCTTTCCATGGCTCTCACAAAATAGCTCATCAAGTAAGTGCAGTTGGTGCAAAACAGGCCAGCAAGACTTATATTTGGTCATAGCAAATATGATCATATCTTGACACAGCACCATTATCCCCACCTGGGGGTAAGCTCGAAACGCTGGCACCCATAAGCAGTCCAAGTGATCCCCCTTGCTCCAAGTAGGCGAGCTTCTGACCTTCACATAAGCAGGTCTGGGTGCTAAGTAAAGGCACTACTTCAGGAGACTCTCAGGTCTGAGTGAGTCAGTTGCACGCTGAGATCCCCAGCAGAACCGCCCAAGCCACACAGCCATAAACTGGCAATGTCCAAATGCGTATCCAAGCCTTGTAGGTCGGTTGCAGACATCTCACTGTTAGGGAACAGGGCACAGTGTGGGCTACAGGCTCCGAAGGGTTAAACTGGCAATGTCCAAATGCGCATCCAAGCCTTGTAGGTTGGTTGCAGACATCTCACTGTTAGAGAACAGAGCACGGTGTGGGCTACAGGCTCAGAAGGGTTAAACTGGCAATGTCAAAATGTGAATCCAAGCCTTGTAGGTCGGTTGCAGAGATCACTGTTAGGGAACAGGGCACAGTGTGAGCTACAGGCTCCGAAGGGTTAAACTGGCAATGTCCAAATGCGTATCCATGCCTTGTAGGTCGGTTGCAGACGTCTCACTGTTAGGGAACATGGCACAGTGTGGGCTACAGGCTCCGAAGGGTTAAACTGGCAATGTCCAAATGCACATCCAAGCCTTGTAGGTCGGTTGCAGACATCTAACTGTTAGGGAACAGAGCACGGTGTGGGCTACAGGCTCCGAAGGGTTAAACTGGCAATGTCCAAATGCGAATCCAAGCCTTGTAGGTCGGTTGCAGACATCACTGTTAGGGAACAGGTCACAGTGTGAGCTACAGGCTCCGAAGGGTTAAACTGGCAATGTCCAAATGCGTATCCATGCCTTGTAGGTCGGTTGCAGACGTCTCACTGTTAGGGAACATGGCACAGTGTGGGCTACAGGCTCCGAAGGGTTAAACTGGCAATGTCCAAATGCGTATCCAAGCCTTGTAGGTCGTTTGCAGACATCTCACTGTTAGGGAACAGAGCATGGTGTGGGCTACGGGCACAGAAGGGTTAAACTGGCAATGTCCAAATGCGTATCCAAGCCTTGTAGGTCGGCTGCAGACATCTAACTGTTAGGGAACAGGGCACAGTGTAGGCTACAGGCTCCGAAGGGTTAAACTGGCAATGTCCAAATGCGCATTCAAGCCTTGTAGGTTGGTTGCAGACATCTCACTGTTAGGGAACAGAGCACGGTGTGGGCTACAGGCTCAGAAGGGTTAAACTGGCAGTGTCCAAATGCGAATCCAAGCCTTGTAGGTCGGTTGCAGACATCTCACTATTAGGGAACATGGCACAGTGTGAGCTACAGGCTCCGAAGGGTTAAACTGGCAATGTCCAAATGCGTATCCAAGCCTTGTAGGTCGGTTGCAGACATCTCACTGTTAGGGAAAAGGGCACAGTGTGGGCTACGGGCTCTGAAGGGTAAAACTGGCAATGTCCAAATGCGTATCCAAGCCTTGTAGGTCGGTTGCAGACATCTCACTGTTAGGGAACAGAGCATGGTGTGGGCTACAGGCTCAGAAGGGTTAAACTGGCAATGTCAAAATGTGAATCCAAGCCTTGTAGGTCGGTTGCAGACATCACTGTTAGGGAACAGGGCACAGTGTGAGCTACAGGCTCCGAAGGGTTAAACTGGCAATGTCCAAATGCGTATCCATGCCTTGTAGGTCGGTTGCAGACGTCTCACTGTTAGGGAACAGGGCACAGTGTGGGCTACAGGCTCCGAAGGGTTAAACTTGCAATGTCCAAATGCGTATCCATGCCTTGTAGGTCGGTTGCAGACATCTCACTGTTAGGGATCATGGCACAGTGGGGGCTACAGGCTCCGAAGGGTTAAACTGGCAATGTCCAAATGCGTATCCAAGCCTTGTAGGTCGGTTGCAGACATCTCACTGTTAGGGAACAGAGCATGGTGTGGGCTACGGGCTCAGAAGGGTTAAACTGGCAATGTCCAAATGCGTATCCAAGCCTTGTAGGTCGGCTGCAGACATCTCACTGTTAGGGAACAGGGCACAGTGTAGGCTACAGGCTCCGAAGGGTTAAACTGGCAATGTCCAAATGCGCATCCAAGCCTTGTAGGTTGGTTGCAGACATCTCACTGTTAGGGAACAGAGCACGGTGTGGGCTACAGGCTCAGAAGGGTTAAACTGGCAATGTCCAAATGCGTATCCAAGACTTGTAGGTAGGTTGCAGACATCTCACTATTAGGGAACATGGCACAGTGTGGGCTACGGCTCCGAAGGGTTAAACTGGCTATGTCCATATGCGTATCCAAGCCTTGTAGGTCGGTTGCAGACATCTCACTGTTAGGGAAAAGGGCACGGTGTGGGCTACGGGCTCTGAAGGGTAAAACTGGCAATGTCCAAATGCGTATCCAAGCCTTGTAGGTCGGTTGCAGACATCTCACTGTTAGGGAACAGAGCATGGTGTGGGCTACAGGCTCAGAAGGGTTAAACTGGCAATGTCAAAATGCGTATCCAAGCCTTGTAGGTTGGTTGCAGACATCTCACTGTTAGGGAACAGAGCACGGTGTGGGCTACAGGCTCAGAAGGGTTAAACTGGCAATGTCAAATGCGTATCCAAGCCTTTAGGTCGGTTGCAGACGTCTCACTGTTAGGGAACGGGGCACAGTGTGAGCTACAGCTCCGAAGGGTTAAACTGGCAATGTCCAAATGCGTATCCATGGCTTGTAGGTCGGTTGCAGACATCTCACTGTTAGGGAACGGGACACAGTGTGAGCTACAGGCTCCGAAGGGTTAAACTGGCAATGTCCAAATGCGTATCCATGCCTTGTAGGTCGGTTGCAGACGTCTCACTGTTAGGGAACGGGGCACAGTGTGAGCTATAGGCTCCGAAGGGTTAAACTGGCAATGTCCAAATGCGTATCCATGCCTTGTAAGTCGGTTGCAGACATCTCACTGTTAGGGAACATGGCACAGTGGGGGCTACAGGCTCTGAAGGGTTAAACTGGCAATGTCCAAATGCGTATCCAAGCCTTGTAGGTCGGTTGCAGACATCTCACTGTTAGGGAACAGAGCATGGTGTGGGCTACGGGCTCAGAAGGGTTAAACTGGCAATGTCCAAATGCGTATCCAAGCCTTGTAGGTTGGCTGCAGACATCTCACTGTTAGGGAACAGGGCACAGTGTAGGCTACAGGCTCCGAAGGGTTAAACTGGCAATGTCCAAATGCGCATCCAAGCCTTGTAGGTTGGTTGCAGACATCTCACTGTTAGGGAACAGAGCACGGTGTGGGCTACAGGCTCAGAAGGGTAAACTGGCAATGTCCAAATGCGTATCCAAGCCTTGTAGGTCGGTTGCAGACATCTCACTGTTAGGGAACAGGCATGTGTGGGCTACAGGCTCCGAAGGGTTAAACTGGCAATGTCCATATGCGTATCCAAGCCTTGTAGGTCAGTTGCAGACATCTCACTGTTAGGGAAAAGGGCACGGTGTGGGCTACGGGCTCTGAAGGGTAAAACTGGCAATGTCCAAATGCGTATCCAAGCCTTGTAGGTCGGTTGCAGACATCTCACTGTTAGGGAACAGAGCATGGTGTGGGCTACAGGCTCAGAAGGGTTAAACTGGCAATGTCCAAATGCGTATCCAAGCCTTGTAGGTTGGTTGCAGACATCTCACTGTTAGGGAACAGAGCACGGTGTGGGCTACAGGCTCAGAAGGGTTAAACTGGCAATGTCCAAATGCGAATCCAAGCCTTGTAGGTCGGTTGCAGACGTCTCACTGTTAGGGAACGGGGCACAGTGTGAGCTACAGGCTCCGAAGGGTTAAACTGGCAATGTCCAAATGCGTATCCATGGCTTGTAGGTCGGTTGCAGACATCTCACTGTTAGGGAACGGGGCACAGTGTGAGCTACAGGCTCCGAAGGGTTAAACTGGCAATGTCCAAATGCGTATCCATGCCTTGTAGGTCGGTTGCAGACGTCTCACTGTTAGGGAACGGGGCACAGTGTGAGCTACAGGCTCCGAAGGGTTAAACTGGCAATGTCCAAATGCGTATCCATGCCTTGTAAGTCGGTTGCAGACATCTCACTATTAGGGAACATGGCACAGTGTGGGCTACGGCTCCGAAGGGTTAAACTGGCAATGTCCATATGCGTATCCAAGCCTTGTAAGTCGGTTGCAGACATCTCACTGTTAGGGAAAAGTGCACGTTGTGGGCTACGGGCTCTGAAGGGTTAAACTGGCAATGTCCAAATGCGTATCCAAGACTTGTAGGTAGGTTGCAGACATCTCACTATTAGGGAACATGGCACAGTGTGGGCTACGGCTCCGAAGGGTTAAACTGGCAATGTCCATATGCGTATCCAAGCCTTGTAGGTCAGTTGCAGACATCTCACTGTTAGGGAAAAGGCACGGTGTGGGCTACGGGCTCTGAAGGGTAAAACTGGCAATGTCCAAATGCGTATCCAAGCCTTGTAGTCGGTTGCAGACATCTCACTGTTAGGGAACAGAGCATGGTGTGGGCTACAGGCTCAGAAGGGTTAAACTGGCAATGTCCAAATGCGTATCCAAGCCTTGTAGGTTGGTTGCAGACATCTCACTGTTAGGGAACAGAGCACGTGTGGGCTACAGGCTCAGAAGGGTTAAACTGCAATGTCCAAATGCGAATCCAAGCCTTGTAGTCGGTTGCAGACGTCTCACTGTTAGGGAACGGGGCACAGTGTGAGCTACAGGCTCCGAAGGGTTAAACTGGCAATGTCCAAATGCGTATCCATGGCTTGTAGGTCGGTTGCAGACATCTCACTGTTAGGGAACGGGCACAGTGTGAGCTACAGGCTCCGAAGGGTTAAACTGGCAATGTCCAAATGCGTATCCATGCCTTGTAGGTCGGTTGCAGACGTCTCACTGTTAGGGAACGGGCACAGTGTGAGCTACAGGCTCCGAGGGTTAAACTGCAATGTCCAAATGCGTATCCATGCCTTGTAAGTCGGTTGCAGACATCTCACTATTAGGGAACATGGCACAGTGTGGGCTACGGCTCCGAAGGGTTAAACTGGCAATGTCCATATGCGTATCCAAGCCTTGTAAGTCGGTTGCAGACATCTCACTGTTAGGGAAAAGTGCACGTTGTGGGCTACGGGCTCTGAAGGGTAAAACTGGCAATGTCCAAATGCGTATCCAAGCCTTGTAGGTCGGTTGCAGACATCTCACTGTTAGGGAACAGAGCATGGTGTGGGCTACAGGCTCAGAAGGGTTAAACTGGCAATGTCCAAATGCGAATCCAAGCCTTGTAGGTCCGTTGCAGACGTCTCACTGTTAGGGAACGGGGCACAGTGTGAGCTACAGGCTCCGAAGGGTTAAACTGGCAATGTCCAAATGCGTATCCATGCCTTGTAAGTCGGTTGCAGACGTCTCACTGTTAGGGAACAGGGCACAGTGTGGGCTACAGGCTTCGAAGGGTTAAACTTGCAATGTCCAAATGCGTATCCAAGCCTTGTAGGTCGGTTGCAGACATCTCACTGTTAGGGAAAAGGGCACAGTGTGGGCTACGGGCTCTGAAGGGTAAAACTGGCAATGTCCAAATGCGTATCCAAGCCTTGTAGGTCGGTTGCAGACATCTCACTGTTAGGGAACAGGGCACGGTGTAGGCTACAGGCTCAGAAGGGTTAAACTGCTAAAGTCCAAATGCGTATCCATGCCTTGTAGGTCGGTTGAAGACATCTCACTGTTAGGAACAGGGCAGGGTGTGGGCTACAGGCTCCGAAGGGTTAAACTGGCAATGTCCAAATGCGTATCCAAGCCTTGTAGGTCGGTTGCAGACATCTCATTGTTAGGGAACAGAGAACAGTGTGGGGTACAGGTTCAGAAGGGTTAAACTGTCAATGTCCAAATGCGTATCCCAGCCTTGTAGGTCGGCTGCAGACATCTCACTGTTAGGGAACAGGCACAGTGTGGGCTACAGGCTCCAAAGGGTTAAACTGGCAATGTCGAAATGCGTATCCAAGCCTTGTAGGTCGGTTGCAGACATCTCACTGTTAGGGTACAGGGCACGGTGTGAGCTACAGGCTCCGAAGGGTTAAACTGGCAATGTCCAAATGCGTATCCCAGCCTTGTAGGTCGGTTGCAGACATCTCACTGTTAGGGAACAGGGCACGGTGTGGGCTACAGGCTCCGAAGGGTTAAACTGGCAATGTCCAAATGCGTATCCAAGCCTTGTAGGTCGGTTGCAGACATCTCACTGTTAGGGAACAGGGCACGGTGTGGGCTACAGGCTCCGAAGGGTTAAACTGGCAATGTCCAAATGCATATACCAGCCTTGTAGGTCGGTTGCAGACATCTCACTGTTAGGGAACAGGGCACGGTGTGGGCTACAGGCTCAGAAGGGTTAAACTGGCAATGTCCAAATGCGTATCCAAGCCTTGTAGGTCGGTTGCAGACATCTCACTGTTAGGGAACAGGGCACGGTGTGGGCTACAGGCTCCGAAGGGTTAAACTGACAATGTCCAAATGCGTATCCAAGTCTTGTAGGTCGGTTGCAGACATCTCACTGTTAAGGAACAGGGCATGGTGTGTGCTACAGGCTGAAAAGGGGTTCAGGACTGAATCTCTATCACAGACGTATTTCAGATATAAACGTCTGCGGTCATTCTTACAATTTCAAAATACGCTTTGCTTTTGTGCAAATTGCCCCAAATTCCCCCCTCCTGTGGAGTCCCCCCAGCTGCACATGATTACGTTCCTTGAGTAAATCGACGCTGCTCCACCCACTTTACGCTGACTAATCCCCCCCTCCCAAAAGAGGGTGGTGGGAGTTCCCAGAGTAGCGTTTGTCCATTTCCAGCACAGTACACTCTTTGTGCATAAACGCACCCAGCAAGGGGTCCCCAAGACTGGAATGGGCTGATTGAACCTGGTCATGCTGTCAGTCTTTTTACCGGCCGCCCCCACTGCCAATCAGTTGTACACTCTTCTTTAATCTTATCATCTTTGTATACAACTCTGTTCATGCGCTGAAGAGAATTTGTTTTTATCCTTGTTGTGCATGTATAAATCACAACAAATAAATAGGTCTGAATAATTGATCGATGAGTAGGTCAAATTCGCTGGCAACTCAACTCTTTAAACCTGTGCTGGAAATGGACATTGCTTACTCTGGAACCCCCATTGGTGTGCAGAGGGAAGTTGTGGTCAGAGTGATAGGGCAGGGCTGAGGGCAGAGTTCAGTGCAGATCGAGCAGCACCCAATCGCCTAAAGGAACTCAATCGAGTGCAGCCGGGCACCGGCGAAGCACCTGCATGAGTGGCTGGGTCTCAGAGATTTCCATAAAAGCAAAGAGCATTTTGGGAACAGATGCAAAGTACACAGAATTGCATATTTTAAATATGTCTTTGATAGTGCTTCAAGCATGAGCCCCTTACTGAGAAAGTAATGCATACGGGTCTCCCTGCTCATTTTATTTGTCACAACACAACTCTCACACTAACAGTAAAATGTTTGCAAACCACAAACCATATGTACTATATTGGACAGTACCTGCTAATAGATATGAGGCTTGGTCTGTTCCAGAGGATCTCTTGAAGAGGGATAGGGAAGCCTACCAACACCCCCCCTCCTACTAAATTCATGACAAGGAAGAAGGCTAGAAAACACTGCAACCACCCATTCTTTTTCAGCCGAATGAGAAGTATCCCCTCAGCCAGCCCTAGCGATCAATGGACGGACAGATCTATACAAGCGTGGATGAAGAGCCATGGGCTACGATTAAGGACACATGCATGGACAGCTTGGACTAAAACACCAAGAAGCCATGATGCTGATGTCGTAGAGGCACAACGACATAGCAGCATTAGACATGAAGCACACATGCCATCCGCACTTCGGAACACAAACACGCACTTGAATACATGAAGAACGTAAGTGTACAGTTCTATAGTTAGAGGACAGGTACATATACAGACTGTCATTACTTTTATTATTTGTGCCAGCAGCCAAATGCAGCAACGCAGAAACCGTAAGAAGCAAGAGATCCTGAGCAGAGCTTGGAACTGCAGGAGGCCCTTTGGGACCTGGCAGAGCGGACTGTGACTAACCTATGGATATGTAGTATAGCATGGACACTGTAGAAACCGCATTATACTTTTTAGGAAAATTACAGCAGGCCTCAAGCCTCAGAGCAAGAGACAAGCTGAGCCGATTCAGGCTGGACAGAGAGCAAGACCTGTGAGACAGGACCTGCAGCCAAGGTCAAGATATACGGATGACATTTCAATCCCTCGATGACAGAGGGACCAGCTGCAGGAAATACTAATACATCCTCATGATTCAGAGCTGCACAGCTCAAATTCGTGGTCTCTGAACCCGTGACGCTGCCGAAGCAGACAATGGACAGCGATCAGTGGTGGGAAAAGAGAGCTGGTCCCAGGCCGCCAGACACAGACAGCAAAAAGTATGCAGCAGTATGCAACAAGTGTTGCGTTGATCAGGAGAGCACTCTGTTAAACTAAGGTGGTACACACAAGTTACAATACAAACACATAATCATTCTCATTGCCTTGAAGCGGTACACATTGACCTGAGAATCTTTGCAAGTCCACGGCCTGGGGACATCAGCTCTAGCCAATCACAATGTAGTACCCTAGGGGTGGGTAGCAATGGGCAAGAACGAATGGTATGTTCACCACACTGCAACAATGTTATAGTTTGCGACTTGGGGATTGACCTGATATGAAAGGGCCAGTAAAATAACATCTATAATGTCCTGTATAGGTTATAACATACTCAATACCCAATCACTTGGCCGGATAGGTTTCCTGGAGAGGGGCCCAAGTTGTGATGAAATGCTGACGCCATTGGGTAGTAAAACCGGCCTGCGAGCCGAGGAAGAGCGAGATGTACATGAATATTCCCTGTTCCTGTGCTGATCCCTGTTGGTTTGGTCTGTAATAAACCACAGTTTGAACTTGCCATTGACTGAGTCCTCTGTGTGTTCGGGGGGAAGGAGTTGGGCCCTATAAGTCCACAGACCTCCAGTGTTCCTCTGGCATACCTAGGGGTCCGTCCCCACCAGTCTCCTTTTCCTAAATGCTTCACAGAGTTTGTAAATTAAGTGCCAAGTTCCCCTTGCTTACTTCCTGAAGTGTGTCGCCAGGCTAAGGACATAGGGGCACAAGCAGATAACTTGGCCTGCTTATTGGTGACAGATTTTGGAAATTTCGCCCCAGGGTAGTTTGGGCAGGAGCAGTGCTCCAGCAAGACAAATTCACCCGAGCACAGCTCAGTCTTGTTCAACCCCAAATCTGCCTCCGCTTTAAACCCAGCCATGTTGTAATGGGAAATCCTCTGGCACTGTAATGCTGGTATAAGTGGAACTTTGCATAGGACTGGCCACTATTTTAAAGGGTCTGGAAGGAAACTGGTAAATTCATTTAACGAATTGAGGAATAAACGAAGTATGGAAGCCTCCAAAGGATGGACAGTTGAGGTCGATTTTACTTACCATATACACTGCCATATATGTGCCTACACACCTACCAGTGGGAATTACAGACAGATAATATTCACAGCGCCACAATAAATCTCCCATGGTGGTCCGCCGCTTCTGCGCTTCTTGTTTATAAAAACTTGCATCTTCTTAATATCACTCCAGAGTAGCATTGGAGGGGTGGGGCACATCAGGGCAAATATTGGGCACAATAACCCTGGGCTAGTACCTCTAGAAATCCAGGGGAAATCCGGACTTGTGCATCCTTACTTTTGTAGAAGAAATATACAGTATACAGACTAAAATATAATTTAATGTACCTCTTAGTACTGAGGTTTGGTCAGATTCTAAGCAAACCAACTTTCGGCAGGCAATAGTTCCACAGCACATTGTGTTAAAGTGATTTGCCCAAGATCACAGCATTTGTTAAAAAGGAAAAGCGGGGATTAAGTCTCAGATCTCCTGATTAAGCAACAGACCAGTTGGCCACTAATCATATATGCACCCCTCCAATTGAAAAACACATAGATTTCATTGGGGGAAAGCAAGACACAATTTGGGCACTAAAATCTAGAGGAATCTGACGTTCTGGACATAGTATGCCGTTAGTTAAAAATAAAAATCATAAAACCCCTAAAAAAAGTGTGCCAATTATATAATATAATGAAGGCACTTACGTGTATCTGAATGTCAACTGACCAATTTAAAACAATGCTGGGTGTTAAAATAAACAAACAGAATTAGCTTATCAGGAAGGGTTGGGAAATATCAAAAGCAGCAGTGGGAAGGTTGGTTTGAAATCTGGGAAGAGAGTCAGATGTGTGGGGTTTAATGATAGCCCCAGGAAAATGAACAGAAAGGCCAGGTTAGGCCTCCAATGCAAAATGCATTTTTCTGTTGGAAAGGAACACTGGAAAAAGGAAAAGCCCTCCTGAAACTTTAAACACAGCCAAGGCGCCTAGTGAATGCAGATGGTGTGTCGTTCTGCAAGTGACACACAGAATATGTGGAAAATGCAAAATGCACTTTATGAATGACAAAAGAAAAGGGCAGCCTGTCAGTTTCAGCTGCCACATTAAACATATTGAAGGTGCAAAGGAAGAGAAAGGACATGATCCAGAAGGGCTTTGCATGTAGTTGATAATGACAGTCCAGAGATACAAGCCTTTGAAAATAAGGTTCTTTATGAGGTTAAGAAACACATTAAGACTAAAAACTATACCAGAGACAATCTCATCTCTGAGGAACGACATGCTATAAAACATCTCGATAGTAATGTGGATTTCCTAATAAAACCCGTTGATAAAGGAGGGGGGATATTGTTCTATGGGAAAGAGAAGAGTACAGCAACGAATCCTTGAAACTACTAAATAATCGTGAACATTACAAACCTTTGACCCTTGATGCAATGAAAAGGTTACAAGAAGAAATCAGTAGTCTTACCACTTTTGCGGCTGGAGAAGGTTGGATTGATCAGGATGAAAGACAATGGGCCTCATTCCGAGGCTGGAGGTAAGGGTTAACGGTCATCGTTAATGGCAACGGTGACCGTTAACACTTACCACCATATTCCGAGTTCCCTTTTACGGGTTGGCATTTAACGCCTGCTTTAGCAGGCGTTAAAAATCCAACCCGCAAAGGGACCTTGGAGTAAATTACGGCACCGTAATTTACGGTGCCGTAATTTACTCCTTCCCTATTCCCATTGAGCCCTATGGGGGCAGGAATGGGGATGGGGAACCGGTATGGTGAATGGGGACTTACCGGTCCCTCCAACCTTGGAATGGACCGGTAATTACTCCATTCACCATGCCGGATATCCATGGAGTAAATAGCTCCATGGTTGCTTACCATGGTGCTCTTTACTCCATGGATAGCTCCAGCCTCGGGATGAGGCCCAATTTCTCAACAAAGACCATCCCACCACTGCAGCTTTCTAATTATTGCCCAAGGTCCATAAGAACTGGCTTACTCCACCTGGCAGACCTATCGTGTCAGCAATTGGATCCATCTTGGAACCTTTGTCACAGTATGCTGACTTTTTACTGAGGCCCTTTGTGATGAAAATGACATCATGCGTGCGTGACACAACTGAGATGATCAATGTCCTCAATGGCTTAGAAACAGAACGTGATGATATCCTTGTGAGTTTTCATGTAGAAGCTTTATACACCAGCATTCCACAGACAGCAAGTATTGCAGTCCTCCAAGGGTATTTAGAAGCAAGACACAACACTACCACCATAGTCTCAGCCCCCTTTATACTAGAATGTATCAGATTAGCCCTCACCGAGAATTTCTTCATCTTTGAAGATACCTTGTTCCAACAGATACACGGCACAAGATGGGCACAACGTTTGCACCTGATATTGCAAACTTATACATGGACTCATTTGAAACAAAAAACATCTATAATGATGCAAATCCGTTTAGGCTGAACATCAAAAATTGGCATTGCTATATAGACAATGTTTTCATCATATGGAGAGGGACCATAATGGAATTGTAAGCTTTCAAAATATGGCTTAATATGCAGGACATATACCTCAAGTTCCTTATGATATCAGACAAAAAAGAGCTGCCATTCCTGGATCATATGATTCAAAAAGATCAAGATGGGAAATTAGAAACATCTCTATACCGAAGACCCACTGATAAAAACACCTTGTTGCACTATGGGAGTGATCACCCTACCAATCTGGAAACAAATCTTCCATATGGACAATTCCTTCACATCAGAAGGAACTGCAGCAACAATGATCAATATGAAAACATGCTAATGATCTTGTAGAGTAATTGACACAACAGGGTTACCCACGGAAATTCATAAAAAGTGCCAAGAAAAGGGCAAGAAACACCCCCGTGAAGTTTGCTTAACAAAACATGTCAGAACAAAGGAGGATAAGATCACGTGCATCACAACGTACAGCCCTGTAAGCAATGCCATTAAGAAAACTATTCTAAAACATTGGCCTCTCATTCTGACTCCAGATTTTCAACCACAGAGACCTAGATTTGCCTTTAAGTAGATGCGTGATCTAAAACAAATGTTAGTCCACACTTTTGAAGATAAGAACATTAAAAATAACCAACTAAACCTGTGGGGCCTACCTCTGTAGTGGGGCATTTTAAGTGTGGTTATTGCTCCATGTGTGCCTGGATGGACAACATGAAAACGATTAACCTAAAAAACATCAAATGGGTTTGCAGAGAATTCACAAACTGCAAAACTCCATGGGCCATATATGGAATATGCTACCCTTGTAATCTGCTATATATAGGCAAAACAAAAAGAGAAGTTCGGCAGCGCATATGTGAACATCGGTCATGTGTGAAAAACAAAGTAGCGGACAAACCGTTGGTAGAACACTTCCAGGCAAAATAACATACTCAAGAGGACATTAATTGGTGTGTTATTCAAACAGTACCAATGAAACAAAGTTAAGGCGATAGAGATCTTGCCCTAAGACGTCTGGAAGAAAAATGGATCCAGAAACTGGACAGTGTGAGCAATGGCTTAAATAGATATATTGAATGGAATTCATTCTGTAACAGCTTTAAATAACTTTCAGCCACTGATATGCTGATGAGATGCTTATGCCAGAACTGCCAGATATGATACAAAATAATACATATTAGATAGAATTACGGGTGGATGTTTAATCAGTTCTGTGATACGTATTCCGAATAATTTTGAGATATTACATCTGTTTAAAACCAAAGGGTAAATCTCTTAACTCTCAGTTGCTTTTGTTTGGCACATGACCATGAACATCTTGAGAGAAACACACACTTTGTTGTTCCCATTCATGTGTGATAAACAAACAAGATGGTGACAAAACAAGGTATAATACAGCTAAGTACAAGTCAATAGCACGCATCCTGCGATAGTCGTAAATGTTAGAACACCTGCCACAGTGGCGTTATATAAGAAACCAAAAACAATGTAAGGGTTGTAGATCATGAAATAAGGGTGTGCACTATGTAACACTCGGCCCTAAGCAGAATGAATTTGTGTATCTGTATTAGGTCCCACAGTAAGTTTTCTACCTATGTCTTGACGGGTTTTTCACTTTTGATTATTTGCCATTATATCTTGGCATTTTGAATTGGAGAGGGACAAAAGTCTTTTGTTGTTCGTAGGGCTGCAGAGTTTTGATTTGTTGTCTTGTATTTGTTAATGTACTGTCGACAACATCCTCCCCCCTTTTTCTCTCTTGGTCCCCTCATAAGGGTCTCAGTAGGGCTGAGTATGATTTACAGGGATAGCTCACACATAATTTTATTTGTAAGCGCAAGTCCTCTCTTTGTCTCTATGAACAAGAGCATACGGCTAAACATAAATGCTGTACTTGTTTCTTAATTTTTAAGATTTAACGAGATGTATTTATGTTCCATCCTAGAGTTTAGAACGATCACATCTTTGCTCCATTGATAACAGAAACGGAGTCCACGTTAGTGAGATTTTTGTGTTACGAGGACTCACTTGGTGTGATCAGCTGACTCGTAGCAGCTGACAACAGGAAGTCATTTAAACCGCGACGGTGATGCTGTGCCCGTGTGTTGAAAACCTTGCACAACATTAAGCAGGCACGCAGATAACGACCCATTCAACACAGCAGACTTTGTGGACGTGCCTGAACAGTCATAGACTGTCAGCTAGGGCTCTATTTACGGCGTACATAAGAGAAACAAAGGGCATTTTGCCCACTGTTCCCATATATCAACATATGCCTAGATGTATTGCCTTTTTAACTTTGCGAACATTGCACAGCCGAATTGAAACCAGGTGTTTCTCTGGTTCTTGCAGGAACGGGGTGAACCTGGAAACACGTTACTCCTGGTGCATGAACAGTCATTTGACACCCGCTTCTCCATGAAGATTCCTGGCAGGAAATAGATTCTCTGCAAAATATGTTCTTTCACAGGGAAGGTATGAATTGCAAACTCTGTGCTCCCTGACAGTGGTGATTGTAACACGCTGCATAACCTTGGAATACTTGCACTTTCGCCTAAGGTACTAGTAGGCCTGTTTTATGATTATGTCTAACAGGGCCGACGGTCACAGAAACCTGCGATTGACGCCCAAATGAACATCCTGTCCCTGCTTTGTCCATCATAATAAGGTGAGTGGATGACGACCTAGTAATCACCCACATATGCTTTACTGTATAAGAGTATTTTTGACCAAACCATAGATCCCCTCTTTTTTTATTTGTTTTTATTTGTTTCTAATTTTAGATACTAGAAGCACCACTGGGTTTAGAAGATCTAAGATCTTTATAGATCATTTGTACCTGTCCTGATGAAGGCCCGACATGCTTAAAGAGAAGACCAAGGTTGGATGCGGTCTATCTCTACCTTTTGGGCCAAAACAAACCACGTCGACACTACTTTTGCAATTTCATCCATTGCTAATCAAACCCTCAGAGGTGATAGGTAGCAAGCACATGACAATCAACAAAAGAACAACATGTCCTTTTTCCCTTCAAAATTGGTGAGCTGGCACTCTTTGATGTATTGTACTTGACTGTTTTGTTATTGTTCGAACCCCGATCAAATGTGTATATGAAAATATGCCCAATGTGAGAAAATTGTTTGGGACATATGTTTATGTTTTTTATGTGCAAAAATTTGGCTTTGCAAAAAACAGGTACTCAAGATACGTCAATAATAAAATATGGTGTCCTGTTTTTAAAAAGTATGGTTTGCTCTATAAGAAGTCTATATGGTTTATAACTTCAGGATGTGCACGTGGTTCTGATAATTGATAATCAGCTAAAATGCAGGAGTAGGAGGAGGTTTGTGGTTCTTTTTGCTGTTTGTTGATAATGACAAGACAAATTAAAGAATGATTCTACATGAAAAGCATGGTTTTTCAAACACTGAAACTGTAATGTCCAGAAGTGTGTGCATTTTGCAGCTGGACATAAAGATCTTAAGAAACATGTTCCCTTGCTAAAATTAACATATCATTAAGGAAGGTCTGAATCAGTGATGGTAAGATGCAATTTTATTAAAAATAAGTAGAAGGCCTTATTTGTGGTACAATTGTGTCTAAAGTGCGAGTTGTCTGTGCATAGAATAAAAAAATCCCTGTGTTTAGCCAAAACTGACATTGTTCCTGGCATGCGAAGGTCCAGGCAAAAGCTACCTTCCCCCAATCACATGTTCTGTTCAGGTTCTCCATCTGTCAAACAATTGCTTGAAGCTTCCTGGCTGAGAGTGGAGCTGTGTTCATGTGTGGCAGACCCATTTATTGGTGTGCTGGATAAATAGTGAGAGACTACTATTAAGTAAAATACCCCAAATTCAAGAAATGTTGTGGACTAATCCTGGACCTGCTTGGGGGTGGCCAGCAATTAACATTGTCACATGAGGCCAGAGACCCATCTGGCCAGAGAGATAACATCTCTTCAATATCCACTAGCTCAGCTTTGGACTTCACTTCATACCAGGCTAATGTCAACAGAGAGAAACCAGAAAAGTGATGGGCGGAAGGTTTTTGGTTATAATTTGTCTCCCTATGTGAGAGAGGGTATGCCCAGATGTGGGTCCCTTGCTCACTGCACCATAGAGAACTGAGCTGCACCTCACTGAGGAGGCCCAACAAGGCCGAAACCTGTCTGGGGTTGCTTGTGTTTCCATGCAGAGGGGATTCCTAGAAATTTGGGCTGGGCTGCTACCATTGGTGGCAGTACCTGACTGATTTGCGTATAGCTGGACCCGTTTTGCAATGGTGCAGACGGGCTAAAAAATGGTGGTGTGGAAGATTGCCCAGAGCAATGTCAGTGGTTCAGATTTATTAAAGGCCTTACACCCATCACTTTTCTGGTTGTGGTGTATCTCCCTATGTGAGAGAGGTTATGCCCAGACGTGGGTCCCTTGCTCGCTGTGCCATAGGGAACCAAGCTGCACCTCACTGAGGAGGTCCAACAAAGCTGAAACATGTCTGGGGTTGCATGGGCTTCCGTGGAGAGGGGACCTGGCCTAGCAGTTCGGGCTGGGCTGCTACCATTGGTGGAAGTACATGACTGATTTGCATATAGCTGGTATCCTTTTGCAATGGGGTAGACAGGCTAAACAATAGTGGCGTGGAAGGTTGCCTGAACATTGGCAGTGGTTCAGATTTATTCAAAGCGTTTCACCTATCACTTTTTTGGTTGTGTTTTATCTCCCTATGTGAAAGAGGGTATGCCCAAACGTGGGTCCCTTCCTCGCTGTGCCATAGGGAACCAAGCTGCACCTCACTGAGGAGGCCCAACAAGACCTAAACATGTCTGGGGTTGCTTGTGTTTCTGTGCAGAGGGGACCTGGCCTAGCAGTTCGGGGTTGGCTGCTACCATTGGTGGCAGTATATGACTGATTTGCATATTGCTGGACCCCTTTTGCAATGGCACAGATAGGCTAAAAACCAGTGATGTGGAAGGTTCCCCAGAGCATTACCAGAGTTTCAGATTTATTAAAAGCCTTCCATGTATCACTTTTTTGGTAGTAGTAATGTCAACAGAGAGCAGAGAAGCCTGGGACACATGTTTCAAGAGAAATGAAACTTAGAAATAAATATGTAAAAAAGTGGCCATAAGCTTATATTAGAAACAACATTTTAACCATTAATGTTTGAACCATGAGACTCACAAAAATGGGACATGTGTCATTTTAAAGCTTATCCCAAGCCCGTCATTTCTGATGTAAGTTGTATCTGAATCCAATTTTTAAAAACCTTATTCCAGTCTGAAATGTGTTTCTAGCTTCCCTAAAAATATAATGAAGTTGAAAGTTAGGGAGCTGGTGGCCTATTAAATTAGATATCGGGTAGAACATTTCACGTTCCTAACTATTATAAAGGGTGAGAAACTACAGTTTGCATGTGCACAGTCCTGATGAAATGGGAATCGTTTTATTAGACATGCCATGAGTAGAGGAGTCTAAAAATATCTTTGATTAGGTACATGTGTAAAATGAAGAAAGTTGTCACTTAGGACTTTTTCAGTGCAACATTACATGCATAAAAAAATGTCCTCCAGGTGGGTGGATTCATCCCTCCCATCAATTGCACTTCAGATCTCCAAGGGCTTATCGGCAGGAAAGGGGTTGGACCTTGCAGGGAGGAAAAAGGAGATACCCCTCGAACGAACAGTGAATCCTGAGATAACTACTTAAAAAATGATCTGGGTGCAACTGTTGAAAGTTGAATGGAGATTAAACCTTGCATTGAGACAGCAATTGAGAAAGACAAAAGAAGCTGGGATTTTTTAAAGGAGAGCAAAAAAACAGAGGGATGTATGCTGGTGGCTATCTTTGATTGAAGTCCCTGACCAGATCTCTGTGTTTCTCCAAGAGAGGGCCCTGAAACACTGGTGTCTTTTCCTGAGTGCCATAAATGAAGATTGTAATGTAAGTAGATTACTCCAAATGAAACCAAGTGTGTGTGAGATCTGCCTACCTTAACATTTTACCTTAATAGTGGGTGTAGGGTGCAAACTATGTAGGCCCTTAGCATATTTTATTGAATAATAATTTAAGAAACTCCCATATAGATTGACGCAGGGAGATCTCGGGGGAGTTAGAAAACTCTTCCCTTTTTCCTAGCAGTATGTTAATTTATAGTAATGTAAAGTAATCGGGTGCATCTTGTTGTCCTGTAAACCCCAGACCTCTTTAAAGAAAAGGGTTGTCCATGTCCAAGAACGAAATTCCTAACTGTTCCCACTCCCCAGACCATGCCTTTAAAGAGAGGGGTGCTGCACATAACTGAACCCTGGGTTTTGGTGGCTGGGGAGAGAAGTGGGTTGTCAAATGAATCCAAGTGTAATTATCCATTGATAAATGCACACTCTCCTGAGAGTGAGCAAGTGACCCTGACAGAAGAAATATTTTGTATTGCTTTTGGGTGAAAAAGTAAGAAGGGTTCCATCAATCAAAGGAATTCTCAAAAGTCTGTTGATTTAAAACTGCTAGCATTTTCAAGTGCGCAGGGGAACTAAAATCTGCAAGTGCTGCCTGTGTAATTTGCTTTGAAAGCCAAGACTGTGCAGTTGTTTTAAATCTAAACCTTATCAAGTCATGTTCATGCTCTAGTAATGTGCCATGGTAATATTTACTTTAACATCAAAGGGGGTTGTGGGACAAGTTGTTTGACCTGTTTATTTAGCCTGTGTTCCCTGTACCTGAGACAAAAAGGTAAAAGTGTGTTTTGCATTGAAGTTTTGTTTTGTGCTACAGAGAAGGTGGCGAGGGTAACCATTTAGTGAAAAGATTCATCGAACCTATAATTTAAATAAATTTATATTCTTCTGTACCCAGCGTGGTTCTTAGCTCATTGTTGGCCCTGGGGGAGGGATCAATATGAGTCATAGACAGGGCGAGCTGAACAAAAATAATCATCTGCTGTGGGTTATCGTGTTTGTTGGGGGGGATCCCCATGTTCAGAGTTTGCAGTGCTGCAATTTCCACAGTCCTGTGCTTAATCTGCAGCCTAAGCGGTGGCAGGCGTTCAAAGGTGTGCAAGAGGAGAGGAGGTGCGGAGAGCGGCCAGGTGGGGCATTTAAATCCGCAGCCTAATCCAGTGACAGTGGCCCAGCCCACTGTATCAGCCTCCAGCCATCCTGCAGGAGGAAAGGGGCGGATTAGTAAACAGCACCAGGCAGCAGCCCAAGTGCAAGGCTGGGATCCAACCTGTTTCCACTCCAGCCTCCAGCCATCCTGCAGGAGGAAAGCGGCGGATTAGTAAACAGCCCCAGGCAGCAGCCCAAGTGCAGGCTGGGATCCAACCTGTTTCCACTCCAGCCTCCAGCCTCCAGCCATCCTGATCCGATCCTACCCCTGGGAACGAGCAGAAAGGAAATTACTGCGCTTTTCTGGCACTCCACTGAAGTGGATTATGTGTCTTCCTGAGCGGTTCTCTTAATCTAACGTGTCCAGTGCACCCTCCTACCTGCTTCACCTAAAGGAGGGGGAAAGACTGGACAAAAACGCCCACCCAGTTTCCAGGACATGTGAGGACTCGTCGGATTAATATGGACCACTCAAAGTCTCGGGAGGATAGCTCAGGGGCAACGCGCTCGCCACGGAAATAAGAGGGCACGGAGCAACTCAGGTTCGAGTCCTCACTTAGAAACCTCTGGGTATTAAGTGCGTTATAAAAAAAACAATCATGTCATATCAAAGCACATATTCACCTGAAAGCGGCCCGAAAACCCATTTAAAATGACACTGACATAAACATGCCTGCTTTTTCGGCTTGAGAATCAAAATAGCCAATCGAGACCTACAGCTCAGACATTATAAGCAAATATGACAAACGGGATTAAAGGCAAGGATGAGAAGCTTTTAACGTGTGTTCCATTGTGTGGTACCGCTCAAACGGCCCCGCAAAACAGCCACAAGCAGCACCAGGAAGCATACACAATGCACTCTGCAGCGGAGGCAGCTTTTGGTGAGTGGTGGGTGGTGGGGAGGGGCGGATAAAAGGACAGCAGCGGGAGGCTGGGTGGCACACTGGGCACGCATTGGCCACAGTCCCCCCGCCCGCCCCCCTAAAAAGAAAGGGGACACTGACGTTCGCGCAGCGGGCGGGAATGTACGTGCAAAAACAGAAGCCAGATGGAGGAACACGTCAGACAAAATCAACATACAAATGCAAGCACAGTGTGGCGGAGCAGGACATTGCACCATAAAAATGCACCCGACGGCTTTCCCCTTTGCGGCCACACCCACACTCGAGCGATGAACCGGCCGGGCTCTACGCCGCCATAACTTCCCTTTAGAGAACTCCAGTTGCACGCCGGTGGGGTGGGGCACCCCTTTCTGGCAGAACGCTAGTGCCGTCTATGCATGTTCTGTGCACGGTGATGACGTCAGAATACACGTGAGCACATGTCCCGTGGGAGCCTCACAAAAACCCAAACGCTCTGCCATTGCGAGATCTCAGCAGAATGGCACCCCGCTGTGCCGCCTGCCAGAACCCCCTTGGGGGAAATGACGCAAGCAGATGAGCTGCCAGCATCTCTCCATTAGACATCACAACAGCATTTCAGACAAGTGTCGTTCTGTCGCCAGGATTCACGTGCGACATCACAATGTCATGCCAGGGTTGTGGGACATCACAAGCAGCTGCAGGCAACTTGCTCGTCTTTGTGAACCGTGCACCCATCCTAAGTTATGGCCATCAGAACAGAATGCTCTCCAGCTGTGCATAGTGATGCCAGAATCCCTGTGACATCAGAGCAATCACATCCAGCTGTGCCCCCTCTGACATCAGAACAGAATGCTGTCCAGCTGTGCACAGTGATGCCAGAATCCCTGTGGCGTCGAAACACAATCACATCCAGCTGTGCCCCCTCTGACGCCAGGAGCCCCCTCTGACATCAGAACAGAATGCTGTCCAGCTGTGCACAGTGATGCCAGGATCCCTGTGACATCAGAGCAATCACATCCAGCTGTGCCCCCTCTGACGCCAGGAGCCCCCTCTGACATCAGAACAGAATGCTATCCAGCTGTGCACAGTGATGCCAGGATCCCTGCGGCATCAAAGCACAATCACATCCAGCCGTGCCCTCTCTGATGCCAGGATCCCTATCTGACATCAGAACAGAATGCTGTCCAGCTGTGCCTAGTGATGCCAGAATCCCTGTGGAATCAGAGCAACTCTGCCTTTCCTCTCCTTCCCCCAGAAGCTCACTGTCTCCCAAGCTCTGGGTCTCTCTAGGTTGTTGGACTATTGTAACAGCCTCTTTCTAAATCTACCTGCCTCTACCCTCCAGCCTCTGCAACTAATCCAGAACAGGACTGCGAGACTTGTCCTTGGCCTCAAGCCCTGGGATCGTATCCATCCACCTCTGAAATCTCTCCACTGGCTCTCAGTGGATGCAAGGATTAAATTCAAAACCCTCTGCAGTGTCCACAAGGCTTTCTGGGGCCTGGGTCCAAAATACCTTCAGCTCTCCCTCTGCAAATACCTCCCCTCTCAAGCTCTTCGCTCCTCTACCTCCAACTCCCTCAGGGTCCGTTGTTTTTCAAAGAAACGAGCTGGGGGTAGATCTCTGTCTTGGGCTGGGGCCTCCCTCTGAAACAGCCTCCCTGCCACTCTAAAACTTGAGGAGAACCATCTCCGGTTCCGGAAGCACCTCAAGACCTTCCTCTTTTCTTCTGCCTACGCTCCCCTCTCCCCTGCTGATCTATTCTCTCTTGGCACCGTGCACCTGGCCACCCTCTGTCCTTCGGGCCCAGGTACCTGCTCACCCTGCCACCCTCCCGCACTGCCTCCGGCCCACCCTTGCACTCGGGTCTGTATCTGTACCCATGCAGCCCCCCATTTTTCTTCCTGCACTTATCGGACCTACCTGTCTGCTGCCTTAAACCCAGCACTTGCAAATTGCTGGCTGCATTACCACTGTTTGTTGCCTTTATTATTTATTTATTGTTATTTATCTGTTTCTCCTCTGCTTCTCACTTTCCACTTCTCCCCCTTCCATGCACTTCCCCCCCTCCTTCCATGAACTTGCGCGTTCTCAATGTCACTGGGCCTATTAAAATCGCTGTTTTGTTCTCCCCTGTTCGCCTCCATTGCCTTGTCGCGCTCTGAAACACTTGTGTACGAGCACGATAGGAATAAAATATCAATCAATCAATCAATCACATCCAGCTGTGCACCCTCTGATATCATAACAGAATGCTGTCCAGCTGTGTCTAGTGATGCCAGAATCCCTGTGGCATTAGAGCAATCACATCAAGCTGTGCCACCTCTGAAGCCAGGATCCCCATCTGACATCAGAACAGAATGCTGTCCAGCTGTGCATAGTGATACCAGAATTCATGTGGCATCAAAGCACAATCACATCCAGCTGTGCCCCCTCTGACGCCAGGATCCCCCTGACATCAGAACAGAATGCTGTCCAGCTGTGCATAGTGATGCCAATACCCTGTGGCATCAGAGCAATCACATCCAGCTGTGCCCCCTCGTGCTGCAGGATCCCCCTCTGACATCAGAACAGAATGCTGTCCAGCTGTGCATAGTGACGCAGGAGTCTATGTGGTATCAAAGCACTATCACATCCAGCTGTGCCCCCTCTGATGCTAGGATCCCCCGATGACATCACAACAGAATTCTGTCCAGCTGTGAATAGCATCAGAGCAATCACATACGGCTGTGCCCCCTCTGATGCCAGGATCCCCCTCTGACATCAGAACAGAATGCTGTCCAGCTGTGCACAGTGATGCCAGGATCCCTGTGGCATCGAAGCACAATCACATCCAGCTGTGCCCCCTCTGACGCCAGGAGCCCCCTCTGAGATCAGAACAGAATACTGTCCAGCTGTGCATAGAAATTCCAGATCCCTGTGGCATCAAAGCACAATCACATCCAGCCGTGCCCTCTTCTGATGCCAGGATCCCTATCTGACATCAGAACAGAATGCCGCCCAGCTGTGTCTAGTGATGCTAGAATCCCTGTGGCACCAGAGAAATCACATCCAGCTGTGCACCCTCTGACATCAGAACAGAATGCTGTCCAGCTGTGTCTAGTGATGCCAGAACCCCTGTGGAATCAGAGCAACTCTGCCTTTCCTCTCCTTCCCCCAGAAGCTCACTGTCTCCCAAGCTCTGGGTCTCTCTAGGTTGGACTATTGTAACAGCCTCTTTCTAAATCTACCTGCCTCTACCCTCCGGCCTCTGCAACTAATCCAGAACAGGACTGCGAGACTTGTCCTTGGCCTCAAGCCCTGGGATCGTATCTCTCCAGCTCTGAAATCTCTCCACTGGCTCCCAGTGGATGCAAGGATTACATTCAAAACCCTCAGCATTGTCCACAAGGCTTTCTGGGGCCTGGGTCCAAAATACCTTCAGCTATCCCTCCGCAAATACCTCCCCTCTCAAGCTCTTCGCTCCTCTACCTCCAACTCCCTCAGGGTCCGTTGTTTTTCAAAGAAACGAGCTGGGGGTAGATCTCTGTCTTGGGCTGGGGCCTCCCTCTGAAACAGTCTCCCTGCCACTCTAAAACTTGAGGAGAACCATCTCCGGTTTCGGAAGCACCAAAAGACCTTCCTCTTTTCTTCTGCCTTCGCTCCTCTCTCCCCTGCTGATCTATTCTCTCTTGGCACCGTGCACCTGGCCACCCTCTGTCCTTCGGGCCCAGGTACCTGCTCACCCTGCCACCCTCCCGCACTGCCTCCGGCCCACCCCTTGCACTCGGGTCTGTATCTGTACCCATGCAGCCCCCCCCATTTTTCTTTCTGCACTTATCGGACCTACCCTGTCTGCTGCCTTAAACCCAGCACTTGCAAATTGCTGGCTGCATTACCACTGTTTGTTGCCTTTATTATTTAATTATTGTTATTTATCTGTTTCTCCTCTGCTTCTCACTTTCCACTTCTCCCCCCTTCCATGCACTTCCCCCCACCCCCTTCCATGAACTTGCGCGTTCTCAATGTCACTGGGCCTAGTAAAACCGCTGTTTTGTTCTCCCCTGTTCCCCTCCCTTGCCTTGTCGCGCTCTGAAACACTTGTGTACGAGCGCGATAGAAATAAAATATCAATCAATCACATCCAGCTGTGCACCCTCTGATATCATAACAGAATGCTGTCCAGCTGTGTCTAGTGATGCCAGAATCCCTGTGGCATTAGAGCAATCACATCAAGCTGTGCCCCCTCTGATGCCAGGATCCCCATCTGACATCAGAACAGAATACTGTCCAGCTGTGCATAGTGATGACACAACCCTGCAGAATCAGAGCAATCACATCCAGCTGTGCCCCCGCTGATGCCAGAACCCCCCTCTGACATCAGAACAGAATGCTGTCCAGCTGTGCATAGTGATACCAGAATTCATGTGGCATCAAAGCACAATCACATCCAGCTGTGCCCCCTCTGACGCCAGGATCCCCCTGACATCAGAACAGAATGCTGTCCAGCTGTGCATAGTGATACCAGAATTCATGTGGCATCAAAGCACAATCACATCCAGCTGTGCCCCCTCTGATGCCAGGGTCCCCCTCTGACATCAGAACAGAATGCTGTCCAGCTGTGCATAGTGACGCAGGAGTCTATGTGGCATCAAAGCACAATCACATCCAGCAGTGCCCCCTCTGATGCCAGGATCCCCCTCTGACATCAGAACTGAATGCTATCCAGCTCTGCCTACTGATGCCAGAATCCATGTGCCATCAAAGCACTATCACATCCAGCTGTGCACCCTCTGATGCCAGGATCCCCCGATGACATCACAACAGAATTCTGTCCAGCTGTGAATAGCATCAGAGCAATCACATCCGGCTGTGCCCCCTCTGATGCCAGGATCCCACTCTGACATCAGAACAGAATGCTGTCCAGCTGTGCATAGTGATGCCAGAATCCCTGTGGTGTCAAAGCACAATCACATCCAGCTGTGCCCCCTCTGATGCCAGGATCCCCATCTGGCATCAGAACAGAATACTGTCCAGCTGTACATAGTGATGACACAACCCTGTAGAATCAGAGCAGTCACATCCAGCTGTGCCCCCGCTGATGCCAGAACCCCCCTCTGACATCAGAACAGAATGCTGTCCAGCTGTGCATAGTGATACCAGAATTCATGTGGCATCAAAGCACAATCACATCCAGCTGTGCCCCCTCTGACGCCAGGATCCCCATCTGGCATCAGAACAGAATTCTGTCCAGCTGTGCATAGTGATGCCAATACCCTGTGGCATCAGAGCAATCACATCCAGCTGTGCCCCCTTGTGCCCCAGGATCCCCCTCTGACATCAGAACAGAATGCTGTCCAACTGTGCATAGCGATGCCAGAATCCCTGTGGCATCAGAGCGGGCATCAAAGCAATCACATCCTGCTGTGCCCACTCTGATGCCAGAATCCCCCTCTGACATCAGAGCTGAATGCTATCCAGCTGTGCAAAGTGATGCCAGAATCCATGTGCCATCAAAGCACTATCACATCCAGCTGTGCCCCCTTTGATGCCAGGATCCCCCTCTGACATCAGAACAGAATTCTGTCCAGCTGTGCATAGTGATGCCAGAATCCCTGTGGCATCAAAGCACAATCACATCCAGCTGTGCACCCTCTGATATCAGAACAGATGCTGCCCAGCTGTGCACAGTGATGCCAGAATCCCTGTGGCATCAAAGCACAATCACATCCAGCTGTGCACCCTCTGATATCAGAACAGATGCTGTCCAACTGTGCATAGCGATGCCAGAATCCCTGTGGCATCAGAGCAATCACTGTAAGAGGATTCAATTCAACACTACAGCTAAGTCAATGCCTAGTCTGGGATACTGAATGGAGACCCTTATTGATATATCTTTATGTCCAGTTCATGCGTTCTGGATGACTACCCCTATATAACACCCCTCTCTTGGAATCCCCCTGACCCCACTGAGCCAAGAAGTAGTTCTGTTTTGCAAGTTTAAAAGGTTTATTTGATAATTTAAACAATATATATATATATATATATATCACGCTTTATAATAAATTAATAATTGAATATCACACTGAATCTGAGCAGTAATCAATAATGGATAGTCTGGCACTAGCACACTTGTGAATAGGAACAGAAGAATAAGGTGGTAGAGAATGCTTTATATAAGTTCAGATGGATGTAATGTTGAATGAAAATGCAATACAGAAAATACTCAATATGATTTCAACAAAACAATGTAATCACTTTTCTCTGGCAATCCCCTCCTCCCTTTATGCAATGCAAGGAAATGGAAGGAAAGCACACAGTTCTCAGAAATGCAATCAAATGTAATTCAGTTCACCCCAGCAAGCTTAGACTACAGAAGTTTGAAACACAGGCCCAAAATGCTTTGATATGTGATAGCACTATATTGGAAAATGTGCTAAAATGCTTTTATATGTGCTGGCAATGAAGTGAAAAATATGCTAAAATGCTTTTATATCCCTCTAGAGGTTCAGGGTGAGTGGTATCTAGTTAATAATAGTCCAGGCTCACTCTAGCAATGATTCAGGGATGGTTCTTAAGAGGCAAACGAATTTTTAGCAAGGAAAGCAAGGAAACTGCTGTTTTCACACGTGGAGAAATTTGCAAATCGTGGCAAAATTCGCGAGTGCGTTTTTCGCGATTGCGGCAAAAGTGTATGGAATAGGAATGCGGTTCTAGGTTCGTTGAAAAGCCAAGATTCCCAGCTTTCAGAGGAAAGTTACTGCAAGTCTCTAAGACAAACGGTCACGGAGATATGAGCGATATGGTAAAGGTCGTTTTTCAGATTTGAAATTTTAAAGTTCAAAGTGACAAGTGACAGCTAGCAACTAGAAATGACAGGTGACAGTTTTGCAAATGACAGGTGACAGTTAGGAGGCAGTTCTACTTAGATTAAAATAGATTGAATTATATTATTTTAACTAAGAGATTGGTTCTGCACAGTTCTGCTAGGTACTCACAATATATTTTTGAATTAGAATGGGCCTCGCCACGGATCTGGTCAGGTTTTCTTCACTCGCCACGGACGGTCTCTGCGCACAGCGGTCTGGGTCAGCTCTCTGGTTCTGCGAACAGCGGTCTGGTCTGGGTCTCTGGTTCTGATCAGGTCTGTGGGTCCGGATACAGCGGTCTCCGGTTCAGCTGGTCTCTCTCTGGATACAACACTGCTCTCTGGCAAATGGCAAGAGTTCTTGCAAAGAATTCAAACAGCTCGCCTGGCTGTGATAATGGCAATGATTTGAGGCCTGCTAAAGAGGGATTTAGCTTGTAGTTGACCTCTCTGCTACAAATTCTGAAGTAAAGTCTTGGTCTCTGAAGGTGGATAGATTGAAGTCTCTATGTTGGCTCTCTGGAGGTTGATGGATTTGAAGTCTGGATCTCTGGATGTGGTATGGTCCGG
This sequence comes from Ambystoma mexicanum, assembly GCA_002915635.3. Classification (NCBI taxonomy): domain Eukaryota; kingdom Metazoa; phylum Chordata; class Amphibia; order Caudata; family Ambystomatidae; genus Ambystoma; species Ambystoma mexicanum. The sequence goes on from CM030325.1 coordinate 989,126,005, forward strand.
CAGCATGCTCCGCAGCAAATGGAATTGAATGTCCCTATCTGTCCTGACTGTTTGCTTTTATGTGTTTTAAAAAATGGGTGGAGAGGCTAGCTTCCTAGGCCCTACCCCTCTCCACTTGTCATTGGCCACTTCCTCCTCTTCCCCTTGATTGGGGGAATGAAATGAAGTGTCATCATGGTGAGGTCTGTTTATGGTACAGAGAACCCACCCCTGTCAAATTACACACAATCTATATTTTGACCCAAAAGACATATTTGCACAGGTACACATTTGTTTAACATTACATGAACCCATCACATATCACAGGAGGTATACCCTGTTCAAATCTGCTCTTCCTGGGAGCTTGCATTCAGAAATGGCAACATTTGCACTTTTTAACTGGTTTCGTAATATCGGACATTACCCCAAATTTATACACATGTGCGCAAGGAGTATGGACATTACTTGATGAAGTGTCAGATTTTTAACATGCATACATTTTAAGTAATACCCTCTTAACTGCTAGCTTGCCCCCAGATCATGCCACCGGTTCTAAAAACCTCTTAAAATGTGGGCAGAAAAATCACAAGAATTATGGTATCATTTAAATAATTATGACAAGTCCGTACTATGAGTTATTCATCTTTTTCTAACACCATATTCTGGCTCCAAAGGGGTGTGGTTTCCCCCCAGCACAAGGTTGAATTTCTGGTTTTTCCAGTTCTGCCAAGCCAGCTTGCTCTCACAGGCAGTGCTCCTCCCCTTTCCTTCCAGGAGGAAGCCACTTTTATGGCCCCCATAATAAAACATTTGCCTGGGCCCTGGAAGGCCCATTGTTCAAGAGGAAGCCATTTATGGCCACTTCAATAAACCCTCTGCCTGGGTCCTATGTTTAGTCTCTAGCAGTCCCTTGGTAATTCAATCAGAGAAGTGTCATATCCCTTTTGGTGGGAACAGCAAAAGGCAGCTAGGCCTGGGAACACAGCTGTTGTGCAAGTCTCAACTCCTGTCGGGGGTAGCTGGTGGGCAGAATTCAGTTCCTTAAGCCAGGCCCCAGCTAATGTCACTTTTAGTTACCCAGTTTTCTGCATTCAAATAAAACTACCAATTTTTACATATGCAGTTAAAATGCTGATTCTAAGTTTAAACTATGACATTTAAACAATTGCAACCTATGTGACACTCAAAAGTAGGTCACTCATTTCTTTTAAACATTTAGATTTTTAGTGTCTTTCAGTCCAAATTTACTTAAACTGCTGAAATCCAGAGCTCAGCCAGTCTTGTTATAAACCTTCAAGTCACTTCAGAATATAACTTTACATTGGATCCACCTCTCAGTAAGTCTTTCTTTGGCTTGCCTTGGGTTCATTTATTCAGTTTTACACAAAAAGAGAAAAAGGTCTGGTGTTGTTTTAAAACGCCGGCTTTCTGATAGTGGTGAGTACTGGTAATGCACCCATTTTGGGGATTTTTCTTGGATTAATGCATTCCAAACAGGCATGGTTCTTACATGGTAGTAAATCCTTGCTTAACATTGTTTTGATGGGGCTCCTTACAGTAAAATGGTTATGTGGAACCCCACAAAAGGGTTGAATCTTTAAAGTGGTCCAATGAGCCACGATTTCAGCAACTTTTTGACATCAATAACAGTGGATTTTGTCAACAAAGATCTTTCTTTACACTGGTGGGTGGCAAGTTAGGTAACCATTTTGGGTGTGCGCACAAACTGCGTGGTTCTCCTGAATTCTGGCGCACTTGTGGGCTTTTTGGCCATCTTGGATTTTCTAAGCCCACAGCACCAAATGTTGCAGCATGATAGCTCAACGTGGGTCAGGACACCCAACATCACATCCAGCTGTGCCCCCTCTGATGCCAGAATCCCCCTCTGACATCAGAGCTGAATGCTATCCAGCTGTGCAAAGTGATGCCAGAATCCATGTGCCATTAAAGCACTATCACATCCAGCTGTGCCCCCTCTGATGCCAGGATCCCCCTCTGACATCAGAACAGAATTTTGTCCAGCTGTGCATAGTGATGCCAGAATCCCTGTGATGTCAAAGCACAATCACATCCAGCTGTGCCCCCTCTGATGCCAGGATCCCCATCTGACATCAGAAAAGAATGATGTCCAGCTGTGCACAGTGATTCCAGGATCCCTGTGGTGTCAAAGCACAATCGCATCCAGCTGTGCCCCCTCTGATGCCAGGATCCTCCTCTGACATCAGAACAGAATGCTGTCCAGCTGTGCATAGTGATGCCAGAATCCCTGAGACATCAGAGCACTATCACATCCAGCTGTGCCCCCTCTGACACCAGGGGCCCTTTCTGACATCAGAAAAGAATGCTGTCCAGCTGTGCAGGGATGCCAGAATCCCTGTGGCATCAGCGCAATCACATCCAGCTGTGCCCCCTCTGATGCCATGATCCCCCTATGACATCACAACATAATTTTGTCCAGCTGTGAATAGCATCAGAGCAATCACATCCGGCTGTGCCCCCTCTGATGCCAGGATCCCCCTCTGACATCAGAACAGAATGCTGTCCAGCTGTGCATAGTGATGCCAGAAGAATCCCTGTGGTGTCAAAGCACAATCACATCCAGCTGTGCCCCCTCTGATGCCAGGATCCCCATCTGACATCAGAACAGAATACTGTCCAGCTGTGCATAGTGATGACACAACCCTGTAGAATCCAAGCAGTCACATCCAGCTGTGCCCCCGCTGATGCCAGAACCCCCCTCTGACATCAGAACAGAATGCTGTCCAGCTGTGCATAGTGATACCAGAATACATGTGGCATCAAAGCACAATCACATCCAGCTGTGCCCCCTTGTGCCCCAGGATCCCCCTCTGACATCAGAACAGAATGCTGTCCAGCTGTGCATAGTGATGCCAGAATCCCTGTGGCATCAAAGCACAATCACATCCAGCTGTGCACCCTCTGATATCAGAACAGAATGCTGCCCAGCTGTGCACAGTGATGCCAGAATCCCTGTGGCATCAAAGCACAATCACATCCAGCTATGCACCCTCTGATATCAGAACAGAATGCTGTCCAGCTGTGCATAGTGATGCCAATACCCTGTGGCATCAGAGCAATCACATCCAGCTGTGCCCCCTTGTGCCCCAGGATCCCCCTCTGACATCAGAACAGAATGCTGTCCAACTGTGCATAGCGATGCCAGAATCCCTGTGGCATCAGAGCAATCACATCCAGCTGTGCCCCCTTGTGCCCCAGGATCCCCCTCTGACATCACAACAGAATGCTGTCCAACTGTGCATAGCGATGCCAGAATCCCTGTGGCATTAGAGCAATCACATCAAACGTGCCCCCTCTGACGCCAGGATCCCCATCTGACATCAGAACAGAATGCTGTCCAGCTGTGCATAGTGAGTCCAGAATATCTGAGGCATCAGAGCAATCACATCCGGCTGTGGCCCCTCTGATGCCAGGATCCCCATATGACATCAGAACAGAATACTGTCCAGCTGTGCATAGTGATGACACAACCCTGTAGAATCAGAGCAGTCATATCCAGCTGTGCCCCCGCTGATGCCAGAACCCCCCTCTGACATCAGAACAGAATGCTGTCCAGCTGTGCATAGTGATACCAGAATTCATGTGGCATCAAAGCACAATCACATCCAGCTGTGCCCTCTCTGACACCAGGATCCCCATCTGGCATCAGAACAGAATGCTGTCCAGCTGTGCATAGTGATGCCAATACCATGTGGCATCAGAGCAATCACATCCAGCTCTGCCCCCTTGTGCCCCAGGATCCCCCTCTGACATCAGAACAGAATGCTGTCCAGCTGTGCATAGCGATGCCAGAATCCCTGTGGCATCAGAGCAATCACATCCAGCTGTGCCCCCTCTGATGCCAGAATCCCCCTCTGACATCAGAGCTGAATGCTATCCAGCTGTGCAAAGTGATGCCAGAATCCATGTGCCATCAAAGCACTATCACATCCAGCTGTGCCCCCTCTGATGCCAGGATCCCCCTGACATCAGAACAGAATGCTGTCCATCTGTGCATAGTGATGCCAGAATCCCTGTGATGTCAAAGCACAATCACATCCAGCTGTGCACCCTCTGATATCAGAACAGAATGCTGCCCAGCTGTGCACAGTGATGCCAGAATCCCTGTGGCATCAATGCACAACCACATCCAGCTGTGCACCCTCTGATATCAGAACAGAATGCTGTCCAGCTGTGCCTAGTGATGCCAGAATCCCTGTGGCATTAGAGCAATCACATCAAACGTGCCCCCTATGACGCCAGGATCCCCATCTGACATCAGAACAGAATGCAGTCCAGCTGTGCATAATGATGCCAGAATCCATGTGGCATCAAAGCACAATCACATCCAGCTGTGCCCCCTCTGATGCCAGGATCCCCCTCTGACATCAGAACAGAATGCTGTCCAGCTGTGCCTAATGATGCCAGAATACCTTTGGCATCAGAGCAATCACATCCAGCTGTGCCCCCTCTGATGCCAGGATCCCCCTGACATCAGAACAGAATGCTCTCCAGCTGTGCATAGTGATGCCAGAATCCCCTGTGTTGTCAAAACACAATCACATCCAGCTGTGCCCCCTCTGATGCCAGGATCCCCATCTGACATCAGAACAGAATACTGTCCAGCTGTGCATAGTGATGACACAACCCTGTAGAATCAGAGCAGTCACATCCAGCTGTGCCCCCGCTGATGCTAGAACCCCCCTCTGACATCAGAACAGAATGCTGTCCAGCTGTGCATAGTGATACCAGAATTCATGTGGCATCAAAGCACAATCACATCCAGCTGTGCCCCCTCTGACACCAGGATCCCCCTGACATCAGAACAGAATGCTGTCCAGCTGTGCATAGTGATGCCAGAATCCCTGAGACATCAGAGCACTATCACATCCAGCTGTGCCCCCTCTGACACCAGGGTCCCCTTCTGACATCAGAAAAGAATGCTATCCAGCTGTGCAGGGATGCCAGAATCCCTGTGGCATCAGCGCAATCACATCCAGCTGTGCCCCCTCTGATGCCATGATCCCCCTATGACATCACAACATAATTTTGTCCAGCTGTGAATAGCATCAGAACAATCACATCCGGCTGTGCCCCCTCTGATGCCAGGATCCCCCTCTGACATCAGAACAGAATGCTCTCCAGCTGTGCATAGTGATGCCAGAATCCCTGTGGTGTCAAAGCACAATCACATCCAGCTGTGCCCCCTCTGATGCCAGGATCCCCATCTGACATCAGAACAGAATACTGTCCAGCTGTGCATAGTGATGACACAACCCTGTAGAATCCGAGCAGTCACATCCAGCTGTGCCCCCGCTGATGCCAGAACCCCCCTCTGACATCAGAACAGAATGCTGTCCAGCTGTGCATAGTGATACCAGAATTCATGTGGCATCAAAGCACAATCACATCCAGCTGTGCCCCCTCTGACGCCAGTATCCCCTTCTGGCATCAGAACAGAATGCTGTCCAGCTGTGCATAGTGATGCCAATACCCTGTGGCATCAGAGGAATCACATCCAGCTGTGCCCCCTCTGATGCCAGAATCCCCCTCTGACATCAGAGCTGAATGCTATCCAGCTGTGCAAAGTGATGCCAGAGTCCATGTGCCATCATAGCACTATCACATCCAGCTGTGCCCCCTCTGATGCCAGGATCCCCCTCTGACATCAGAACAGAATTCTATCCAGCTGTGCATAGTGATTGCAGAATCCCTGTGGCATCAAAGCACAATCACATCCAGCTGTGCACCCTCTGATATCAGAACAGAATGCTGCCCAGCTGTGCACAGTGATGCCAGAATCCCTGTGGCATCAAAGCACAATCACATCCAGCTGTGCACCCTCTGATATCAGAACAGAATGCTGTCCAGCTGTGCATAATGATGTCAGAATCCATGTGGCATCAAAGCACAATAACATCCAGCTATGCCCCCTCTGATGCCAGGATCCCCCTCTGACATCAGAACTGAATGCTATCCAGCTGTGCCTAGTGATTCCAGAATCCATGTGCCATCAAAGCACTATCACATCCAGCTGTGCCCCCTCTGATGCCAGGATCCCCCTCTGACATCAGAACAGAATGCTGTCCAGCTGTGCATAGTGATGCCAGAATCCCTGTGGCATCAAAGCACAATCACATCCAGCTGTGCCCCCTCTAATGCCAGGATCCCCCTCTGACATCAGTACAGAATGCTGTCCAGCTGTGCATAGTGATGCCAGAATCCCAGTAGCATCAGAGCAATCGCATCCAGCTGTGCCCCCTCTGATGACAGGTTTCCCATCTGACATCAGAACAGAATGCTGTCCAGCTGTGCATAGTGATACCAGAATTCATGTGGCATCAAAGCACAATCACATCCAGCTGTGCCCCCTCTGACGCCAGGATCCCCATCTGGCATCAGAACAGAATGCTGTCCAGCTGTGCATAGTGATGCCAATACCCTGTGGCATCAGAGCAATCACATCCAGCTGTGCCCCCTTGTGCCCCAGGATCCCCCTCTGACATCAGAACAGAATGCTGTCCAACTGTGCATAGCGATGCCAGAATCCCTGTGGCATCAGAGCGGGCATCAGAGCAATCACATCCTGCTGTGCCCCCTCTGATGCCAGAATCCCCCTCTGACATCAGAGCTGAATGCTATCCAGCTGTGCAAAGTAATGCCAGAATCCATGTGCCATCAAAGCACTATCACATCCAGCTGTGCCCCCTCTGATGCCAGGATCCCCCTCTGACATCAGAACAGAATTCTGTCCAGCTGTGCATAGTGATGCCAGAATTCCTGTGGCATCAAAGCACAATCACATCCAGCTGTGCACCCTCTGATATCAGAACAGATGCTGCCCAGCTGTGCA
>CM030325.1:989132874-989188356 GCA_002915635.3 Ambystoma mexicanum
AGGTCTCAGTACATGACTCTAACAGTTGGCCTGCAGGCAGTTTACACATTAACTTGTACACAGAGGTCAAGACGGCCATGTTACATTCAAAACGACACTGTCCACCATCTTAGAACACAGGGTGACTTTAGAGAGAGAATCTAAAATGGCGGATGAACCTAAAATGGCGGCTACACAGATTTAAGGTCAGGACCTTGCAACGCGATTTCCTCGCGGAGCGACTTGGCTAGGCCAATATATATAATATATCACACGATCTAGGGTGTATAATATGATTTCCCGTTCGACAAACCCTCCTTTTGGCCTATGCCAAGCGCTAAACTACTTCTAATCACTTTACGAATAATTCCACGTCTCAATGTCCAACACCCTGAATCACCATCGGAGATATCAATCGCCATTAGATCGGTTACAGAATTTCTTTCAGCACATATTCATTGGAGTTTTGTCTGGGCGTATACCTTGCGTCCTAACTACCCATCGCCTGTGCGCAACATCCCCCTAGCATCGAACATATACCAGGAAGACACTGTATACAGCAACAAAGGAACAACAGAATTCCAAAAATGATCAGCAAGACCGAAAGTACCTTCCAACCCAAGATCGCAAGAAGTCCCAGAACCAAGCGCTAAGATCCCAGTTTCCCTCGGGAACATGCACTTCTGAACTTAGGACATGCAGATTCTGTATTGCTTGAAGATAGTTGGGGAGGAATCTGGCACGAAAACAGCAGCAAGCGGACCCCACTAATTTACATACCCCTCCACGTTCAGCCAGGATGACATCTAATGCCATCCGGTTCTGAAGTGCTACTAACCTTATTGCTTTCTGTTCTAGAGTCATATTATAGAGTATGTCAGTGGTCCGGTTGATGGTTCTCTCCAGTACTCTTGCTAGTCTCCTGATATCTTCTGAGTTCAGTATTTGTCCCCAAAATGGCACAAAGGATTTAGCTACGTCTGCCAGGATTTGCGCTGAAGTGTCACCATCTTCGTCCCGCCGTGGACGAGCCTTTGAAACCTCTACAGTACTGGCTATGAATACTCCGGGTAACAGGATCCCTAAATAACAAGTTCCCTGCCAATCCCTGGGTAACCATGGAAATGCTACATTACCGCAAACAAAGTAGACAGGTTCGCCTACATACAAAGGTCTGTCTTCCCCAGTCAAATTCGCAACGTTGGCGCAACCTTTAAAATCACCCATTGACTGAGTACCATTCCTCTGTATGCAGAAAGAAACTGAATCGGGGCTATGGTTAACAGTGTAAGAAGGAGGCGTGGCATCCTTATTGCCTATAGGAGCCATTTTAAAGGAAATCAAAGATTGGAAAGGACGAGCAGTCTACAGAAGGCCTAATAGAAGCAACGTTGAGCTTACTCCTATTTGCAAAAAGCGAGCATCCAAGGGAGTCAGAACACGTTTCTCAAACTGATTCAAATTAGTCCCATCAAAGTTCCCTGAGATGCTATCGTTCCAGCGACCAAAGAATAGTGCTCTAAGAGAAGCATAGCATGCAGTTGTCAAAGGTAAAGGATGAATATACCAACTAGCCCCTTATCCCGTGTTGCGGTAAATGTGAGCAGACCCAACAGTTGGACTTATTAAAGATGGCATGTGTAGCATTCATGATGAGTAATAGCGTGTATTGTTGTGATATCTCTGTCTATGCTGAGATCTCTAGGAGATAGAGTGTGCAGATGCACGAAAGGAGTAGAAACAGTAGGTACATTTTCAGTCTGTAACACATTTTCAACGGATGTATATTCTTCTAGATACCAGAAGCCTAAAACAATGGGCCTCATTACGACCCTGGCGGAAGTGACTGACCGGACCGCAACAGCGTAAATAGCGTTTCCGCCATTGCACGAAGGAGCAAAGTGCGGCTAATACGACCCATCGGGCACGAGCATTACGCCATGGCGGAATCCGAAAGGCTGCGATGGCGGAAATGACCCCAAAACGGCCCTTACCGCCGCCGTACGCTGCACCAGGTGCAATACCGCCACCCATCTTAGCGGTCACCGTAATGAGCGGTCACCGTAACGAGCGTGCACCGCAAATTAACGGCCACCGTAAATATACGGAAACGGAAGTAAAGCATGTGGCCGGAACGGGAAACAGCACGCCGCACAACTATAAAATCCGAATCCCAACACAACCATTAAAAAATCCGACCCTGACACACATCCCAACCCGTTAGCAACCCCAGTTAAAAAAATAAATATGGGAAAGGTAGCCAAGAAAGCGTGTGACCGCAAGCGGCAGGTACACTTCTCCCGAGAGGAACTGACCGTGCTCACCGAGACCCTCCAGGAAAATTCCGCCGTCGTCTTCTCCAGTCAAATGACCAGGACGGCCCTTGCCAACAAGAAGGCCATATGGGCCCTGGTGGCACAGCGCGTAAGTGCGGTGGGGACAACACCCCGCACGCCACAGCAATGTCGCAAGCGGTGGGACGACCTGCGGATCCGCGTACGCAGCATACTTTCTGCGAACAGGAACATCGCCACAGCTACCGGGGGGGTTCAGAGTCGCCCATCAAGTTGACCCCTGGGAGGAAATCTGCGCCTCCACCATAGGAATGGAGAGCATAGAGGGAGTCGGAGGGATGGAGAAAGGAGTGCCGACATCCGGAGAATCAGGTAGGTTGGCCAGAGAAACAATGCGAAATCCACAAACCACGAACATGTGCAGTACCATGTGACCCCATAGTGCAATACATACTTTGCCCTGACAGCGCCCTCTAAAAGTCAGAATGAACAAACAAATCAATCAAGAAGCCATAAACAACCCCTACATGTGCAGCATGCACCCCCTAACTGCAGGCAGCCAAATGAATGCATCCTCAATCCACACGAAAATGAGACCACCTCCAAGGCCCAGTCCCAAATCAGCCTCATGTACCACCCCAATGCATTTGATACGTTGCCATTCCAAATCCGACAGACCCATAACTAACGCTCGCCCCTCTTTACTCCACCACAGGGTCCGATACCAACGACGAGCTGCAGGACACCCCTACCAGCACGCCTGCAAAGAGGGCCAGGACCAACGTCCCAAGAGCTCCACCTCAGGTGCAAGGATCAAGACACGGCAGCAGCAGGAATCAAGTGGCAGCACACTGGAGGGGACTGCAACAGGCACCCCAGCAGCCAGCAAGTCCACAACCCCAGCACCACAGGTCCCCCCAAAGAACGTATCTGATGGCACTGCCTCTGGTGGTAGCAGCACCATAGGTGACACAGCTGTCATGCCAGCATGCTCCGACACGGAAAACAGTGCTGGCGACGTAGGTACCATCCATGACCTTTCCCAATCCCCCTGCATGTTCCATCCCCTACACCATGACGAAACCACGCAGGGGCACCCTGAAGACGACGACTGGCCAACCCCCACAAGTCCTGTGCCAAGGCAACATGTGTTGAGCAGCCCCCCTGTCACACCACCGCAAATGTCCATGGCCCAGCAGAGGCAACAGTCCCTCGACCTGCTGATCGAGCAACAGCAGGAAGCGTCCACGCTACTCAAGGACCATGCAAATGAATGCGGGGGTTCCAGGGCAGCCATGGAAACATCCACCGAGACACTCAGGGCACAAATAGAGAAAAGTAGTGAGAGCCTCAGGGGAGAAATGGAGAGAAGCACCGAGAGCCTGAGAGCACAAATGGAGAAAAGCACCGAGAGCCTGAGGGGGGAACTGCATGCGACGTCCAAAGACGTTTGTGCTGAACTTGCTGCTGTGCGCCGTGTGCTCTCGGAGCTCTCACAAACCCTCAGAGACATGCATGGACGCGAGCAGGCAGAGACATCATCCGTGGCAAGTTCCGTCCAGGGCAGCCCCCAACGCAGATCTGGCAGGAACCTGCGCTCCACGGGCAGGGGTGCCCCTGATACCCGTAGAGGGGGCTTGCAATAGCGTCTACCCACGGACAGCATGCATATTTGGACACTGGTGTTGGGGGGGGAGGTAGTAGGGTGGAGGGGGTGTGTTGGGCTTCACTGGGTGGCGGGTCCATAGGGTGTATAAATCAAATCACATTAACAATACAGCACCTCATTATCATCCAATGACATGTGTGGACATTGATATTTGCGTACGAGGCCTTCATAGGCGTACAGTCCACAATGTGCCTGTACTACACACACACAGTGCCACAGGTCCCTTTCCGTGTAATAGGCACCATGCGTGGTTGCTAGAAGCATGCATCTATGATGCTCTGTCGGATTGCACGTACATCCTGTGCCTCATGGACTCCTTGAGGTGCCTCCACATCCCCACCCTCATCATCATCATCATCTTCAGGTGCATGCAGTACAGCGTCAGGGGGCATGGGCACATTCCTACGTATGCACATGTTGTGCAGCATGACACATGCCATGACCATCTTAGAAACCTTCTCATGGCTGTACATGAGTGCCCGCCAGACCTGCTGAGGCTGCGGAAACGAGCCTTCAGTAGGCCGAATGCCTGTTCAATGACCACACGGGTACGTGAGTGGGCATGGTTGTAGTCCTCCTCATGCTCGTTCTGTGGGTTCCGGATTGGTGTAAGGAGCCATCTCTTCAGTGGATACCCGGCATCACCTGTATGAGACGAATAAAGGGTGTCAGTGGAATGATAGTGCTAAGTAGCCCCCCCCCTCCTGCAAGGTCATTGACGCATCAAATGGGCCACGATGTCATGCATGGAATGAGACTCACCGAGTAGCCAGGATCTGTGCCTGCGTGTCGCTCCATGTAGCGTGGTATTCTTGTGTTCCTCAGGACCATAGAATCATGGGTAGATCCTGGAAATCTGGCACAACAATGCGTAAAGATCTTGTTGGAGTCACACACCATTTGCACATTGATTGAATGAAATTGTTTCCGGTTGCGGTACTGGACCTCCATGGCATGTGGGACAACCAATTCAACATGGGTGCAGTCGATGGCACCAATGCAACCCGGGATGCCGCCAAGTGCATGGAATCCCACTTTAGCGTTGGTAATCTCCTGGTACGTGCGTGTAGTGTGATGTGGTCGTCGGCGTGCTTCAGGAGGGCATCGTGCACTTGGAAGAGTGTCCGTGAGAACAGTGGCTGTGAAATGCCATGCAACTGTCCCACTGTGTGCTGGTAGGTGCCTGTGGCCAGGAAGTGGAGTGCAGACACCACCTTCAGTAGGGGTGGGATGGCGGTTGGGCTATCTATCATGCTCACGAGGTCAGCATGTGTCATGTCCACAATGGCGATTATGGTGTCCCGGTCCAAACGGTAGAGGGTGTGGATCTGCTCAGCAGTGAGGTTGAACGGATCGGCTCGGAGGCGTGGGATTGCGGGCCGCCTGCGTGGTGGTAGTGGCAGTGCTTGTGGGCCTTGCTGACCCTGCCTTGCCCTCCTCCTCCTCCTTCTCCTCCGTCTCCCTGTGCGCCCGGTTGTTGTACCTGTTGTTGTTCGTCGTCTTCTTGTAGTTGTAGCACTTGCAGTGCTATCTGGTACCCCAGGCCCAACATCGCTAGTCCTGCCGGTAGCATTTTGGAGTGGGAGTGGTTGTGGGAGGGGTTTGGGTCTGCAATATATGTGCTGTCGGCCTGTATGGCCTCCACCTGTGCTGATTGAATGAATCTGTGGCAGATGCAATCCCTTCTGGCCGAGCACGTCCCGCACGTAAGGCTGCATTTGGCCGCATGGCATCTTGGGATTGGAATCATGTATCAAATCCCGATGGCAGTGTGATGTACTTTGACTGATTTTCATGCTATGCTCCCATTGTTACACATGCTATGATTGCAGCCGCTTACATACCTGTGAAGAGTCAGTGGTATGTAGGGCTCGATCGATGGCCGACCCTCATGCAGCACAGTAACGTACTTCACCGACGGCGTGGCGTCCCATTTGTGATTGCAGCCAGTTAGCATCATGACACACAGCCGCACTACATTGATGTAATTGTGAATGCAAGCGTTCACAGAAGCCTTTTCGACGTAATGTTGCAAGTGAGGAATTCGAAGGCCAGCATTTTTGGTTTTGAAGTAGCGGCGAGGATACGCCCACAGGTCTGGCTGGAAATGTAACGTTCTATTGTAGAATGTCCTTGGGACATGGCCCATAACGAGCAGGCAATGAATGATATGAATTGAATGGGATGCGCAATAGCGTAGTGGACGATAAGGCAGGACGTTCCCAAATCCATCTTGCTTCACAACACTACAGATCCGGCCAGGGGCACAGTGGTTTTTGCGGACTGCATTACGCACAGACGCGATGGAAGTTTCACATATTATGTGAGTGAATATTCATGCCGTTTTCATTGCGGGATGAGGGAATGATGTGTGGATGCATGGACTGATGATTCCGTTTAGGGTCTGCCATGTACATGGGTTTTTTGATTCACTCCCCTTCCCCTGCGTTATGTGATGCAAGGCTGCCATAGTGGGACATACGTCTATCTGCCCTTGTCGGATCCTCCCTGTCTCGACGCGCCTTCATACACTTGTGTCTAGGCACGTTACTAATCCCATGTCATGGGTTCTATCTTGACGGACGCATGCACAGTAACCGACGTTGACAATGGTGTATTTAGCTCGATTGGTTTCGTTATGATTCGATACTGATTTAGGGGTGTGTATATTCCTTTGGAGTGGGCTAGCATGCATATGGGTGTGGATTTGGTGTGTTGAATGAAGATTGTAATGCATCATGAGTCCCGTAATGCAATCGGTTGATTTGTGTTTCTTTGGGTGACAGGTATCTCCTGCCCTATTGCAGATGCCATCTCTACGCCACTCCTCCAGATGGTTTTTACTCTCGACTCCTGCAGCTTCGGGTGAATCAGTGGAGCACCATTTCGATCATATGGGACGATCGCCAATGGGCCACATGCCCTTACGCTGTACTGGTGGCTAGGTGCAACATTTCGGCCTTTCAGCTCGACTAGTGCCTGCCTCATGGGACGGACCTGCGGTTCTTGCCGCTTCCATGTTGCCTTTTGGAACGTTGATGTATGCCCTGTGTGCCATGATGGTACAGGGCGTCACACAAGTGGAAGCCGGTCAATTATTGCAGATGCAGCCCTCGGTGATGATGGTTGTTTTGGTGGTATTTTGCAAATTGCTGTGGGGCCTTTGTCATTTGGATGTGCATTTAAATTGTATTCCGATATTTGTCGTGTTGCGTTGTTCTTTGCAGGTGATGTGGCGATTTTCGCTTTGTGGCGGTATGTATTGCGTGATGATCTGCATTGTGTTCCGCCTTCTGAGTTGAGTTGTGTGGTACAGTACTGGCCGCGTTTGCCTACGTAGCACAGTATGGTCACGGATAGGGGCTGCCATTGTGACTGTTTACATGATGTGCTGTTCAGGGGCGGGGATTGGCTTTTGGCCGACTGGTGCCTGTCAGCCAGGTCGATTGGTGGAATGATGGGTTGTTCAGAATGTGGCTGGTCACAGGTGACTGTGTTTGCGTGCGTTTGTTGGAGGGGGACTGGGGTCATGTCCATTGGAATAGCTTCTGTATTGATGCCATCTGTGCCCTGCAGCTCCCATCGGCCCCTCTTGGGATGAGCCTGGCTGCTCAGTCACTCTGCCGACTTGTGTGGTACATGCTTCTGCTGATGGTTGGTTTGTTTACTGGCATGAGTACAGGGCTGGTGCAATCCCCTCAGGATGCTGTTTTGGATGTTGCCTTGCGCTGGTGGCAAGCGATGGGGGACTACTGTTGTTTTGTGTCATGTGTTCTTGATTTTCATTTTGATGTATTGTACCTTCACATGCCTGTGCTGCGTCAGTACGGCTATGGTGACATGCCGTACATGGATGCCCACTCACGGGGCGCTTTGAGCCCCTGCATGCTTTTCTACGTTGGCATGCATGGGTGAATTGTGGATTTCACTGGTTGCATAGTGTGAGTACATTGCGCCTGCCAGGAGTTGTGCAATGAGGCCAGGGAGTGGAGTACAGGCACTCAGTGGGCCATTTACGGTTGGTTCGCGTTGCCGTATTTCTCGCCATGGCGGAATGGTACTTTACGACGTGCTTGATGGCGTTCAGTACATGTCCGCTAGGGTCAGAATTCGCGTACCGTTGCGCCATGGCGGTGATTCCGGTTTTGCAAGGCGCGCGTGCGCGTACTTGGTGCAGTTAGCGTTGCCGTTCACTGCGGTGTCGCTAATGGCATCGTACTTTACGGTGACGGGTCATGATCGCAACGAGCGGTGTTCGATGGCGGTATTGCATTTCCGCCATCATTTTTCATTTCCGCAAGGGTCGTAATGAGGCCCAATGACTTTATTATAAAACCAATTAACATTATCAAAAAACAGCAGTACGTTTTCGGGGCCCATGTTACGGACTGTCCATTTTCAAGCTGATCACACGTTCATTATCAATCCTGTACGAGCGGTAGCGGTGGCAGGCATTGTAATCTTCAAATGAACACGCCAATGTTTTTAGCTGGCGACCTCCAGGCCGAGCGTCTTCTTAGTCCTTCCACAAACCCTAGCCAACAGAATCCCCTGTAGACAATAGATCGGGCCAAAAAGGCAAGCCCTTGATGATTTTCCTCGATCGCACAGCGAACCGTGCAGTAGGTCTATTTCCTAGGTCGCAGATCGTACCTCGTGCTTCCTGTACTGAGTGATCTGAGAACAATGTGTCATCACTTCCGTTGAAGCGACGTATCAAGAACAAGAGAGGATGCAAGGATCCGGAACAACAGCTTTCCGGAAACAAAACTGTTGGAGAGTGTGGAGGCAAAATGGCTGTTCCCCAGGCCTACGGGCTCAGGGAGAGTCTCCGACGCACTCTCGATGCTGTTTACTGCTTCGGGATCGTTGTTGCAGTACTGATGAGGGGTTCTGTTTCTTCTGTATCGTATGGCACTGGGTGTGGAATCTTCTTGGTGTGCATTGCATGGATCCAATTTTTCCGGCCAGCCACCCACACCGCCGTTTGCCGTGACCAGCAGGACTTGGAAGGGCCCCGCCACCGAGGTGCAAGGCAAGAGGATCGCTCAAATGCTTTTATGAGAACCCAGTCACGGGCCGTATGCTGTGACTGGGCCCTCGTATCGTACAGGTAAAGCCTCTCGCACCTGGTGATAAATCAAATACAAGTTTTTAGTCAACTGGCTACAGTAATCTGAAAGAAGTACATTTTCACATTTCGCAGTGAACGACTTTTCGGAAGGTTCCAGATATTAGCAGGCCTCCCCATAAACCACCTCAAAGGGAGAGAGCCCAGTCTTAGTTTGAGGGTTGTACCATGGATAACAACACGATCGGTAAGGCGTCCGGCCATTTTAGTTTGGTGCCGGCACACGTCTTAGCGAGCTTGTTTTTGATGATGCCATTGTGTCTTTCTACTAGTCCGGCACTCTGAGAGTGTCTGGCCGAATGGAACGTTTATCGATCTGTAATCCCGCGCATATCTGCAGAATTACAGCAGCGATAAAATGTGGACCATTGTCCGACCAGATGACTCTTGGTAGCCCAAACCTAGGGAAATAATCTTTTAACATAGTCTTTGCAGTAGTCATGGCTGTAGCGTCTTTAACAGGAAAAGCCTCAACCCATTTGCTAAAAGCACAAATGACAACTAACACGTATTTCAAGTTATTACATTCGTTCCATTTCAATAAAATCAAAGTGTATAACCTCGAAGGGGACAGAAGGTGGACCAAAACTTCCCCTAGGAGTTGGCGTTCCCTTTCCCACATTATGCTGTAAACAGATCATGCAGTTTTGGACAAACGTTCAGCTACCTTAGAGATTTTGTCATTCACCCATACATTTTCCAACATTTTTGTAATCTTGCGGGCACATATATGTGTGGGACCATGAGCCATAACAACCATCATCATGATGTACACATCGGGAAGTAGCCATTTCCTTCAACTTTGTCCACCCAACACCCATCATCATCAAGTTTCCCAAGCCCTCAGCCCATTTCTTTGACTCTTCTAACGTGGCATCGGCTTGGATATCCCTCACGGAATCGATACCCTCATCCATAGTACAGGCATTTGTGGCTTCCCTTGAAGTATATATGTCTAAAGAGAGATCAGTGGCAGTCTGTTTAGCTATCTGGTCAGCAAAAGCATTCCCTTTTCCTATATCATCTACAATCTTTTGATGCGCTGCGCATTTTACAATAGCTAACTGAGTAGGGAGTGCAAGCGCTGAGAGTAGCCGTACTATCAGGGAGCCATGCTGGATCTTTGTACCATGTGAAGTTAAGAACCCTCTTTCTGACCAAAGTCTACAAAGTTGTGAACCACCCAAAGTCACTACTGTCAGTGTATATTTCACAGTAAGCCCTTCGGAAAGTTCACAAGCTCGGGTCAATGCTATAATCTCTGCGGCCTGCGCGGAGCTATGCGTGATTTTCTTGGTTTCCACGACCGTGCTCAACGTAGTGATTGCATAAGCAGCTGTGGATGTACCATCCGGAAGTTTGAAGCAGGAGCCATCGCAAAACAGCTCCCCTTGTGGATTGTTCAAAGGAGTATCTTTTAGATCAATTCTACCCTTTGTCTCTTGTTCGGTAGTGTATAGGCAATCATGTGACTTTTCGTCACTGCAAGCAGTACCTTGCGGGAAAGGTAAGAGTTCAGCCGGATTAAGACACAACACCTCTTAATTTGGATGTGTGGTGCAAACAAGATCAATTCATATCTTGTCAACCGTGCGGAAGTGAGGTGTTGCGTTTGAGTTCTGTACAGTAGAACATCTACAGAGTGAGGTACCATCAGGGTTAAAGCATGGCCTAGGACCATTCCCTCACTCTGTTTTACAGACGCAGCAGCAGCAGCGACAGCTCGCAAACATCTTGGCAAAGCGCATGCTACAGGATCAAGGGCGGAAGAAAAGTAACCGCACAGCCTATTCTTCCCTCCGTGTTCCTGCGTTAACACAGCCAAAGCACATCCATCACATTCATGCACAAACAACACAAAGGCCTTTTCATAATTTGTGTGCCCAAAACTGGTGCCAAGCACAATGCAGTCTTGAGCAAATCAAATGCACGCTGGTGCTCCATGTTCCATGGCAATGGCGAAGAAATGCCCTTCTTCGTCAAACCAACATCGGCTTATCGTTAACGAAAAGTTGGGGATCCACTGCCTACAGTAAGAAGCCATTCCTATCAAGGCTCTAACTTCTTTCTGTGTATTTGGGACAGACATGCTAGAAATGAGTTTTATCCTTCAGGCGTCAATCTTCTTCCCTCCTTTGACAGGAGATAGCCTAAATAGGCGACCTCCTGACAACAATATTGAAATTTCTTAAGCGAAGCTTTATGTCCATGTTTAGCCAGGTGAATAAGCAACAACACAGTGCCCTCCTTACAAGCGCTCTCTGAGTCAGCAGCTAAAAGCAAGTCATCGACGTATTGAAGCAGTGTACAAGTAGAGGGCAACTCAAGGGTATCAAGTTGTTCTTTCAGGGCCCTACTGTAGATGCTAGGACTTTCCGTGTAACCTTGCGGTGCACGAGTAAATGTGAAGGAGCGTCCCCCTAAGGTGAACGCAAACAGGTATCTACTGTCCTTGTGTATAGGAATACTAAAGAAAGCATTCTTTAGATCCACAACACTAAAATGAGTAGCTGAAGCCGGGATCATAGTCAGTATTGTCGTCACATCAGGCACAATTGGAAATTGTGGAGCGACGATCTTATTGATGGCACGTAAATCAATTATGAAACGGAAAGGAATTGCATTATCGCCTTTTTTGTACACGGGCAAAATCGGACTATTGCACAAACTACCTGCAATTTCCTCAATCACCCCTCGATGTACAAAATCAGAGACGATGCATTTCAAAGCTTGCTCACCCTCAACTGAATCTTATATTGTGGAATACGTGGCAGCTTTACTCCATGTTTCAAGACTATTTTAACAGGCTCAATTTGCAAAACACCAACATCATTGTCGATCAATTGCCCACAAACACTCCGGAACATCACTAAATTCTGGCGGCAAAGGTCTAGTCAAGAATTGAGAGACAGAAAGTTGCTTTGGTGAAATCGTCAAACGCACTCCATCAGAGGAACAATGAATTACCGCATTTAATTCCTTCAACAGATTCAACCCAGCAAATTCTCTCCACAATTCAAAGTCAAAAGCAATGGACAATGGTCTGTAAACGGACCCAAAGAAATAGGTACCGGTGAAGAAACCGGACAGACAACTGGTGTGCCAGAAAAACCCTACAGAAACATTGGTTTGCCCTGACAGTGGAATGTTTGGAACCGAGAATGATCAATGGAACACTTTGTGCCCCTGTATCTATCAAGAATAGATGTTTCCTATTTCCCACTATCATTTCAATGTAGGGTCCTTTCTGATTAATGGGAATAGGCGTAGGTTCCAAACCCTGCTTCAGGCAATCCTAGCGAAAGAGAATATCGTTGAAAGGAAGTTCTTCAGAGAGGTAAGCAGCAGAAGGAGGATCAAAAATGTTTCTAGTATCCACACTTGGTGCCTGATTATCCTGCGAAAAAGGTTGCTGTGAATCTTGTGAAAACGGACCTCTACTAGGGCCCCCTACACATGGGCGACCTCTGGGTTGTCTACCCATATTCCCAAATGTGTTATTTGACCTCTGTCGGAGGATCGGGCATTGTGCACAGCCAATGACCCTCTTGCCTACAATAGGCACACTGGTTAATGTTTACAGGACCCAAGGGCACATTTCCTTGTGGAACATACTGACCTTTAGTTTGTGAATTACCCCCTCTAGGGCCTCTAACAATTTGCTGTAATAATACTTTTGTCTTTAAATCACCTTTTCTCTTTTCGACTCTTTCCTTTTCATTATTGACACGATTCTCATAGTACTGAGCCATGTGCAGTACTTCTGATTGAGACTTCGCTTGCCAAGTGCTCTCAGAAGACATCATTTGCGACTGGATGTCTGGCAACAATCCACGCACAAATTTGTCTACAAAAAATCTTTTCCCAGACTCTGTGCCTAAATCTTGTCCACTGAAATCCGAGAATACCTGTTCGAACGATTAAAGAAACTCGTAGCACCCTCAGACTTCCCTTGGACACAGGCGGTAAGCTTGTCCCAAATAATTCTCTTTCGGGAATTATAGTTTTCAATTTCGCAACTATTCTGTCAGGCAAAGTTAGTATCACCTGAGGCGGTCTTTCGCCAGCTGGCCTTTCTCCATCGAGTCTAATTATGTTAGCCCATGTATCTCCTAGCCCTGGTACGTCATCTATAGTCCTAACCTGTTTCCACAAATCTACGGGCAGGAGTACGGGAAATAACAAATCAATATCACTTAAAGTGAATATTGAGGATTGCAAAACAGACTCTATTTCTTTATAGAACCCTGTCAGATTTTTCCTAATGTCGGGAATAGATTGTCTAATGGTGTTCACTTCCTGTCTTGAGAACGGGACGTGAACAAACTGAGACACATAATGTGCAGGTATTTCCTCAGCAGCTGTACCCGCTACAGCATCAGCGGGGATCTCAACTTTTGGGACAAGTGTCGGAGGAACCTCTCTCATAGGCAACTGAGAAGTAGGCAACTCCGAACGCTTACTAAGCAACAGAGCCAAATCGAGCGCTAAAGCAGCCGAAGAAGTGTCAAATGAAAAAGCTCTCTTGTAAATACTTAATAACTCTGTGGGACAACTAATCTTTCTTTTTACACACTCATCCTGTAGGTATTCTACCATTACCTGTATCACTTTCCTCTGCATTTCTGGCGTATACTGACTATACGTGTCATATACTTCAACTGGAGTTATCGACGAGTCTGAGATCCATCTAATCGCGTCCTTCATGCAAATTCGCATTTCCTCAGATATCAATTTCGACAAGGAAGGAACCGTTTCTGCACATACATAATGTCCAAACTATCTCCATCTTCATCCTCATTCTGTAACCTTTCCAACTCCTTTCTATACTCAAATACCCTCTCAACATGCTCTTGTACTTTCTCCACAGTGTCTCTAGAGAACGCTAAGGTGTTCAGATCCCTCAAGCCCTTGTGGGAGATCTGTATTGTTTAATATGTCCCACATTACACACAAATGGATCCCTAATCCCTAAATAAAAACATTTTTCTCAGGAAAATTGTCCATATTAGAGAAGTGTGGCAAAACATTAGCTCGATCACCCCCCTCCATACAATGCTTAGCCCACGCAATCAAACTCACGTTTCTTCTCTGGGGGTACAGTATTGCGAGTGACAACCCTCATCCTGCGCCCTGATCTACTACAAGTGGTGCAGGACCACTTGGAATAGGGAGAGGAGACATCTCCAACGGAGGAGTTATCACTGGTACAGCAGAAAAAAGTGGAGGAGCAGGTGGAGGAGCAGGCAGAGGAGCAGCAACAAAAGGAGGAACAACAACTGGAGGAAGAGGAATGACAGGAGGAATGATAGGAGCAGGAGGAGGAATAACTGCAGGGAGAGGTAAAACAGCAGGAAGAGGAACATACGGAGGTGGCGCAGTGGCATCAGGCCTTCGTTCATTTAACAATTTATCAATAAGTTCGTCGGAAACATGAAAGTCTTTAAAAGGATACATGTTCTGGATGCCAAGTGAGAAAGCCCTATCCATATTCCTATCTGACTCAGACAGTTTATCTTGGTCATATAACAACGCTTTTTCAGCGTTCGTCTTATGACGGCGCGCATGTTTTTCTCTACTCTTAAGCTGCTGTAAAGCTTCTTTTTTCCAATTCTGTAATGCATCGAATGCTGCAGGTCTAGCCTTTTTCTTTAATAATATAGATACTTAGGGGCCGATTCATGGAACAAACGTGCGCCGAAAACTACGCGCAAGCAGGCGCAAGCAGGCGCAAGCAGAAAAAAAGAGGCGCACGCGCACGCGTGCAATTCATAGAAGTCCCTGCGCGTGTCTTCCTCGGGATGTGCGCCAAACCCGTGCATGGCGCACATGTCACTGCAACATCCCGAAAGACGTGCGTAACGCGCACAGTGAAAGTGCACAACCTCTGCGCATACACTAGAAAGTGGGCGGAACACGGGGCGTAACGCGCGGAATGGGGAACAACTCGCGAAAACAAGGGCGTAACTGGGGATGTACTGCAGGGAAGCAGACGGAACGCCCACACGCATCCGAACCACACGTATTCATGGAATCGAATAGGGCAAAGCCACGCACAGCGAAAGACACGCACAAGCCCAAACACGTCCGCCACACGAAGGCAGGCGGTAGCGTCCCTGCGCATTACAAAAGTGGCAACATACAGCAATTGTGCGAGCGGGGCACGTGTATTTCGGGGGTTCGCGTGAACTTACTCACGCGGTCGGGCCTGGGGGAGCGGGCTACGTGTATTTCAGGGGTTCACGTGAACTTTCTCACGCGATCGGGCCTGGGGGAGCGGGCTACGTGTATTTCAGGGGTTCGCGTGAACTTTCTCACGCGATCGGGCCTGGGGGAGCGGGCTACGTGTATTTCAGGGGTTCGCGTGAAGTTTCTCATGCGATCGGGCCTGGGGGAGCGGGCTATGTGTATTTCAGGGGTTCGCATGAAGTTTCTCACGCGATCGGGCCTGGGGGAGCGGGCTATGTGTGTTTCAGGGGTTCGCGTGAAGTTTCTCACGCGATCGGGCCTGGGGGAGCGGGGTACCACTCACCGTCTGCCTTGCGTGTAGTAGAACGCGTAGCCAACACCCGCTGTGAAGTAATAGCGTGTGAACCCCAACGGATGGAAAACACACGCACCGCACGAAAAGCACGTAAAGAACATAAAGGCACGCGGGATCTCCAAGCCCTGCCAGGGCAACGCCCGTGCGCAAAACGTCACAGACGCGCTTACGCTGTAAGGGCCTTTGGTCCAATGAAATTGCGTACGCGTGCTGACGCGCTTACGCGCTAAGGGCCTTTCCTCGAATTACACGCTGA
This sequence comes from Ambystoma mexicanum, assembly GCA_002915635.3. Lineage (NCBI taxonomy): Eukaryota > Metazoa > Chordata > Amphibia > Caudata > Ambystomatidae > Ambystoma > Ambystoma mexicanum. Next base: position 989,148,748 of record CM030325.1, read on the forward strand.
CGTGCAGATTTTTCACGTGCCAAATCAAGCTGGCCACGCGAAAACACACGGAAGACCACGCTCCTGCCCACAAGGCCGAATCACTGCCCCCCAGTGCCCCGAGCAGCCTCCCACGTGCCATCTGCTGCTGCCTGCCTGCCTGCCTGCCTGCCTGCTGCCACCGTGCCCTGCCATTTGGTGCCTGCACATCAGCCATCTGCAGGGTCCAGTTGCTGTGTCCACCCCTGCTGGTACAGAAGACTCCCGACTCGAATAACATCGCTCCACAGCCCAGCCCCAGGACCAGTTGCCCACCCACTCCTGCCCCTGGGGTTGCCATGTCGGGCACATCCACATCTGACCCCAGTGGCAACCCCCGGCCAGAGGGGCAGAGGGGCACCAGCTTCACTGCCACCGAAGTTGGTGTCCTGGTGGAGCAAGTCCTGGGGCAGTATGATGCCCTCTTCGGATCGTCCCGCGCCAACAGGGAAGGACGGGATAGGATCTGGGCCGACTGTGTGGTTGCCATCAACGCGGAGGGGGTGGCAACCCGCACCATCCAGAAGGTCAAGAAGCGCTGGGAGGACTTGAGGTCCAGGACCCTCATGAAGGCCCGGCGCCTCGTGGAGGGGGGCCGGGGCGGCATGAGTTCCATCCAGTTGAGGGTCCTGGAACGCGCACACCCAGCGCTCCACGCCCAGGTCCTTGAGAGGGAGACCCGTCTGGAGTTGAGCGGTAAGTGGCCAAGCATTGCTGTGTGAGACAGGGCAAGTTGCAGTGTGCTGGTTGTCTGATACTTGCCTGCATGTGTGACATAGGCCATGTACGCATGTATGTGTGCAGGGACATCATGGGAATGCATGTGCGACCTGTAATGTGTGAACCGCACGGTTGTTGCATGTGTTTGAATGCGACATGGGGAGCCCTGTGCAGATTGCACACATGAGAGCATGGCAGTCTCTGTTCCTGGACATGGGTGGGGGCGAGGGATGGGTGCTGATGCCAGATACATATGTGGTATCCATGTCTGTGTGCCTGACCTGCGTGTCTGTGTCTTGTGAGTGCCATGGATGCATGACACATGTCTGTGACAATGTACAGATTCACTGATGCAGCCTAGTCATCCTTGTATGCACTGTGATTGGGGTGTACGGGCCAGATGGATGTGACTGAGGTGAAGTGTGTGCATGTGATAGGCATGACCCCATGATGCATGTGAGTCCCATTACATTGTATGATTCGAGAGTCCATTGGACATGCATTGAAATGTCCATGGCACGCACCATGACTGTCACTGTGTGTGTTTTGCCTGGACTGACACATGTGTTGTGGTGTGACATGATGGAAGTGTACTTTGACAGTGGCACTCATCTGCTATTGCTTCCTGTCTAGGGGACCATTGTACAGTACCCTGATGCTTGTGTTCTATGTCTCCCTCTACGCAGCGGCTAGTGAAGGAGAGGGCGGAGACGGCGCTGTGGAGCAAGGCGGCGGGGATGCCCCCACGGCTGCAGCGGAAGGGGTGGGTGAGCCCCCACAGGGGCCTGCTACGGCGCTAGACGGCGAGGAGCCATCCAGGTTGGTGGTTTCCACAGAGGAGGAGGAGGCCGCCACTGAGGCGCACATGGGGCCTGGTGGGGGCATCCCTGCTGGTGCAAGTGGTGCAGTCCAGGGGCAGGGGCAGGAGGCAGCACAGGTCACCGTGGAGGGGCCTGTGCATGTCGGTGTCCCTGAACCTGTGGGTGCACCACCTTGCACCAGCAGGGATGCCCCGTCCCAGGCCCGTCCGCAGGTAGAGGGGATGTCCATGTCATCTGACTCCCCTCCACCTGCGGACGAGGGGACCCCTGGCCGTGTGGAGAAGGTCCCGATTGGGGTCGCGATGCGCACGGCTGTGATTCGTGATGCCGTGCGTGCTTCCCAGGAGGAGCACGCACGTCATCACGAAGAGCACCGTGCCGATGTGGCCCAATTGGGATCGGCCATGTTCGGGGGTTTCCTGCATGTGTCGGCCAATCTGGCGGCCCTCTCCTCCTCTGTGGAGACTATACGCCAGTCGTTCTCCTTGTCGTCTTCCGGCCCAGATGCCACTAGGGCCCCCTGAGAACCTGCCCTGACCAATGCAGCCAGCTCGGTGGGGATCCCATCCCTGCCACAGTCGGGAGTCAGAGGTCCAGCAGGGGTGGACAACACAGCAACTGGACCCCAGCAGATGGAGGATGTGACGGCATCATCGGGCAGGGCACGTGCACGACGGCGTCGGTGGTTTCCATCATCCTGGATGCCGTCGTGCTGGCAGAGGCAGTGGCGTCGGAGGCAGCAGCAGGCTCGACATGGGAGGCATCATGGCTCGGGGCCATCAAGATCAGAGGGGCAGGCATCGGCCGGAGGGCAGGAGAACCCTGGGATGGTAGGGTCTTCCGTGTGGGAGAAGTTGGTCCAGCGGATAGGTGCGGAGCGGCAGCGGGCGGAAGAGGAGCGGCTCACCATGGTCAGGGCGGAGTTCTCCATGTGTCGGGCGTTGAGGCGGGCTGAGTGCCTCGAGGAAGCTCGCAGGGAGTTTGAGGTGAACATGGGGTTATCCCTGCGAGACCTCGGGGCCAGGACAGAGTCCTGCCTCCAGGACATCGACATGGAGTTCGATGATGCCCTGGCCGGCAACATCACAGAGTGAGCCGCAGGACTTGCCCGCTGCCATTGTATATAGTTATATAGTTAGTGGTAGGTTTCCTTTAAATTATTATTTTTTTTATTTGGTTGCGATTGGACAATGCGCCACTTTTTGTATATAGTTCAGTTTTTAGTTAGTTGACATAGTTAGGTTTCATTTGGTTGGGCTCATGGACCCGGGATTGTCTTGTAAATAGTTCTTCTATGGATTTTTTGGATTTTTTTCATGGACATTCATCTTCTTTTTGTTGTTTTGCTTTGTGGTTTTTCTAATTTCATTTCCATTCTAGTTGATTTTCAATACATTTTTATTTTCATCCTTCAATGTGTCGTATCATCTCATTACTTTCATGCATGTCATGTTGGGTGTTTTAACATTCACTTGCAGCCATTGTGTGTGACAGACATGTGTTCATTTGCATTATTTACATTGGGTGTGTAACATGTAATTGCCTTTGATATGTGGGTGGATGTGATAGTTGGTTGGGCCTTTTGGCAGGGGAGGATGGCCATTACGGACATGATTGGGGATTGTTGGGACCCAGGTGCAGGGGGGCATGGATGGGACATGGGCGAGGGCCTGGTGGAGGGTGCCCCGCAATGCTGGGGGGTGGTGGGGGACATGAGTTGGACATGGGTGGGGCCTGCTGGCAGGTGCCCACAGTGCTGGGGGGTGGGGGTGGTGGGGGACATGAGTTGGACATGGGTGGGGGCCTGCTGGCAGGTGCCCCACAGTGCTGGGGGGTGGGGGTGGTGGGGACATGAGTTGGACATGGGTGGGGGCCTGCTGTCAGGTGCCCCACAGTGCTGGGGGGTGGGGGTGGTGGGGGACATGAGTTGGACATGGGTGGGGGCCTGCTGGCAGGTGCCCCACAGTGCTGGGGGTGGGGGTGGTGGGGAACATGAGTTGGACATGGGTGGGGCCTGCTGGCAGGTGCCCCACAGTGCTGGGGGTGGGGTGATGGGGGACATGAGTTGGTGTTCATTAGTTCAAGGAGACATGTGCCTTTGCTGGGGGCATGCCCATGTTGGGTGGGCTGCCTGCGGGACATGACCAGGGATGCAGGGTAGTCCCCTGTGGTGTGGGCTGCCTGCAGGGGCCGTGGAGGGTGTACAGGGAACACCTGGGAGGACCCACACTGTCAAATCACATGTAGGACTCCCCGGCACCCCTGAAATCGCGTGTAAAACTTCCCGCGCACCCCTGAAATACACGCGCCCAGGCTATTCGCGTGTAAAACTTCCCGCGCACCCCTGAAATACACGCGCCCAGGCTATTCGCGTGTAAAACTTCCCGCGCACCCCTGAAATACACGCGCCCAGGCTATTCGCGTGTGAAACTTCCCGCGCACCCCTGAAATACACGCGCCCAGGCTATTCGCGTGTGAAACTTCCCGCGCACCCCTGAAATACACGCGCCCAGGCTATTCGCGTGTAAATCTTCCCGCGCACCCCTGAAATACACGCGCCCAGGCTATTCGCGTGTGGAACTTCCCGCGCACCCCTGAAATACACGCGCCCAGGCTATTCGCGTGTGGAACTTCCCGCGCACTCCTGAAATACACGCGCCCAGGCTATTCGCGTGTGGAACTACCCGCGCACCCCTGAAATACACGCTCCCAGGCTATTCGCGTGTGGAACTTCCCGCGCACCCCTGAAATACACGTAGCCCGCTCCCCCAGGCCCGATCGCGTGAGAAACTTCACGTGAACCCCTGAAATACACGTAGCCCACTTGCCGTGCTGGTACAGGGTTAGCGCAGCCCTTTGCGCTGGATTGGGGATTTTGATAGCTTTTCCCTGCGCGGAAGGCGTTCTTGGGGGCGTAACTGGCGCTGCTGCAAGGTCGCTGCGCCACTGTGCGCCACGGCTGGTTTTGGTGGCTGGAATCCATGAATACACTGTGCGCGGAAATGGGTTTTGGCGCACGCGGCTGGCGCAGGGATTCGCACGCGCACACTGTGCGCCAGCCGCGTGCGCCACTTGTGCGCTGAATTCTATGAATTACCCCCTTAGTATTCTATGCGAGGGATCTCAAAACTACCATTGATTGGCCACTGAAGTTCGGAAGCATGTCTAGTTTGTCTGTGCCAAATATCATTAAACACTATACTACCAATGCCATGCTTACAGTACATAGTACAAGCCGGCGACCCCACCTGTGGCGCTGGATGGCTAAATTCCAAAGATTGTCTGTCACTGCGGAATAATGCCCTAAAGCAAGTAGACAATTTCCCAGAAATATCAGAATACTGGTGTTACCTGGTCAATAATTGTACTTGCAAGTGCAATGCTCTAAAACAAATTATCAGGATACTTAAGAATCGTGTCACGACTCACCTGATCAAGCCTAAGGAGGTCCGATCGGATTTCAAAGTTTTTCTAACAAATTTTACCTTGTGTTTGGTGATTTCGGCAAATCTGCCCGCCTCGATATGTGGACCCTCGTTAAGATGCCGACTCGGACCGCGTGCTCACCGTCCAGGGATCGGGCCGTGCAGCGCTGCTGAGGTGTCACTTCTCATTCAGAAAGGGGCCCCCTTTTTTATTTTTACACCGTCCGATCCTGGTCCGATAGCCTGCGTCAACCTTCAACGAGCTGGCATCAATCTTGAGGGTCCCTATTCGGGCGCCATCTGTGAAAGCAAAAGAAGATATCGAGGCTGAGTACCTTCAAAAGGAAATACGCCAAACACATGTTATAAAGATACACATATCTTTATTCTAAGTAGCTGAACAGTTTTCAAAGAAACAGAGTATCGGATAGCTATCAGGCCCTCAGTTCACCACAGCGAATACCAGCCAGTTCGGTGTGGGAAGTGAGTGGGGCTGTACATTAAAATAGCCGCACCTTTTATACAGTCCAAAACATGATGTCCAGCCCACCTACAAGTTAATACATCACGATCTAGGGTTTGTGCCAAGTTCACATCTTAATTTATTCATCTATACATTTAGGGGTTATCCTTAATACATTTGTCAACGCGTTACAATAGCAACAGTGTGTCTTTGGATTTCTCGTTGAGCCTTCGCACTTCTCTTTATACAATGCAGTTAAACAAGTGTTCATATTTCAGTATTTGACTATATTATGTTTTAACATGTGCTCGCGGATTAGCTTCGTTGGCACGGGTAATCCTCTATACACAGGTCAACGAAGGACAAGGTCTCAGTACATGACCCTAACATTTGGCCTGCAGGCAGTTTATACATTAACTTGTACGCAAAGGTCAAGACGGCCATGTTACATTCGGAATGACACTGTCCACCATCTTAGGACACAGGGTGACTTTAGAGAGAGAATATAAAATGGCGAATGAACCTAAAATGGCGAAATACACAGATTTTAAGGTCAGGACCTTGCAACGCGGATTTCCTCGCAGAGCGACTTGGCCTAGGCCAATAGATATAAATATATACACACGATCTAGAGGGTATAATACGATTTCCCGTACAGCAGGATTTCCCGAACAGCAGGATTTCAGACCCAGCAGGACCCTCCATAAGTGTAAATCACTTACCTGAATAGAAGGTAAGCAACGCTCTAACTAAGCACAACCTCAAATCAATAGAGCAATAGTGGTAGGTCATCGCACACCAACCCATATTAGATCACTTCTAATTCTCCTTTCCAATTTAACTCCTCAGAACCACAGAATGTGTTCATTCAGTAACATCACCATAAAAGAACGGAGAACACCTTGACTGTTACTGTATGATTGCCATGTTTATATTATGCAAAACTGCACTGTCTTTATGAGCAACAAACTACTTAATAAGCTACTGTATTAGTGCCCTGAAAAAGCCAAAGGAAGGGCGAAACGCAAGCACGTGCCTCCTAGCGGAGTTAGGTTGGCACCACTTTAGGCATAACCTATGAGCTAGGCACAAAACTTTTGTAAAATCTTTGAATAAATAAACTGAAACAAATTAATTAAAACCAAAAAAATTGTTTAGTTTATTCACTAATAAGTGTACATTGAAAATTATTAAAGAAAGACATTTGTGAAAACTGGTTATATCAAAGCGCACAGGCTAACATAGAATCTTAAACTCATACGGATTGGGTATTTTGCCCCCAATTCCACTTCTCGGATCCGGTCCGGGTTTTGTTTCTGTTCCGGGGTGGGCAGTATGGACGTTTATTTTTCTATTACTAGTTTGGTTAAGTATCCTGCTACCTGAGTCCCAAGGCTCGTGGTTATCAGACGAAGCTCCAGGCAGGGGACTTTGACCCTGTTTATATACATGTGAGGGCACACACTCACCATGGAAGGGTCCCATTCTTCCCAACATTAATGTTGCCTTTCTCCCATGTCAACACAAACGTCCATTTTTATTGTAGTGCTTTATTCCACAAATACACCCGCCTTTAAGCGCTTGAATTTTTTTTCAAATAAACAAATACCAGAGGGAAATTTAAAAAGGTACCCAGACCCAAAAAAAAGAAGTGGGGCAGCCGGTGTTAGAACCCAGGGTCCATGGTTCCGGATTCAGTAATCAATGGAGCAGACAGGTGGTGGCACGTGCCTCGCTTAGAAACGTAACCAATAGCCAGCAGTGTTACAAAACATAAGTAGTGTGAACCAGAGTTGAGACCATGCCTGGGCCTACAGCCACAGCGCTGCCTGTGCACGAGGCGGGACTTAATCACCAGACTGAAACGGGCCTTTACGAGGCCCAAATACCCAGTCCAGGTGCAACACTTCATTATCTGGAGCACGTGCTCGCTGGCGCATTGCTGACTCACTTCCCCCTGGCAGCAACACAGTGGCCTTTGAGGCATGGCACCACTGCGTGTGCGCAACCGGGGGTGAGTCATCGGGGGTGAGTCATCGGGGGTGCACACACACTGGACTGCAGCATCACCAGCCTGGAAGTGGTTAGTAAAAGGAAGTGAGGAGAGGTCAGATAACGCGTGCCTTACAGAGGTCACTGTATCCCGCCCGGATACGCGTTGGTCCTTGATAAAGACGCGCCACTCCTCCGGGAAAAGGCGGTAAACACCAGCAGCATGACTCTGGCCATGGGTGGCAACTTTTGATATCTAGGGGGTGGTGGGGGCAGATATTCCCACAGCGAGCGAAGCGAGAGTGCAGTGCCCATCCCATGGCGAAACAACCGATACTAGAGCACATTTTGCAGCAATCATTTGAAAAGATTCACTGGATTTACAGACAGGCCTGAACATATAAATTTAGCAACAGTCACTTAACCTGCTGAGTTGTCTTTCCTCAGCATTCTGTTTTTGGAGCCCCACCTTTCCCCTAGAGATGTCTGCTCCCCTTACCCTAATGGGCCTACAGGGATGTCATTTAGGGGTCACCAGGGGCTGCAAATACAACCCTCGAGGTCTCCCTTGCTACCCCTGTGGTATCCCTTGCTACCCCTAAAAAAACAAAAAATTAATTTGAAAAAAAAATGTTCCTTTTTTTTTTTAATGCAAGCTCCTGTGCTGTAAAAAAGACAAAACAAGAACAGGGATTCAACAAGTCTAACACTTTCAGCAGTGACCCTAAATAAGAAAAAATCAGAATAACAAATAATTTGTCTTTCTGGAATTCTATACAATAATTGCTAAACCCCTTAAAGGTTTATTTCAGGCACACTTCAGGGGGGGTGTAACTGATTTAGTCTGTTTTTAAACATCTCAACTCAGCCTTTCATCCTTCTGCGCGCGATAAATGAGCACTAACACAGGTTGGGTGATATTGTATGTATTATATATTCACTGAAAAAACTTTGTTAAAGAGACATTATGGTTAAGTTGGACTAATAAAAACCTATGAAATTCAAAGAAAAAACTTTGTTAAACTGAAGTTATGGTTCCAAGTAAAACCGAAAAACCCCTGAAATTCGCCAGTTATGGTAAGCTAAGCAACCATAACTCGCGCCACCACCGTGCACTGCACTGATGACATCACATATCTGGGCCACTTGTTTTTGTTCCTTGACATATATAGGCCAGGTGGTTTTGTTCACTGGCAGTCAAAATAATAAAATTTAAAAAGGTGCTATATATCTAGATGTTAACCTTGTCATATGTTCTTTAAGTACATTCCTTAGGGTTTGGCCTCAGCTCATGGTGCACATACATGGGGAAATGAGCAGGCCTGAAACACACAATTCATTTGTATACATGAAGATAAACTTTAATGTCATTAACATTTTCTGATGATGCAGTTTCTTTTTTCCTTACTTTAGTTTCCCTGCATGTGCCTCTGATGTGTATGCATTGTGGTACTTCATATGTATTGTTTGTACCAGCACAAGTGCTGTAAGTCTTGAATTGTTAGTTAGTTATTACATGTTTAACATTACTCAAAACTCTGATAAGAGAGCATTCATTATTGTACTATCCAAAATTACAAGATTATAAATAGTGTACTTCTATTGTGCATGCTGCAGTCATTGCCTATGTTTATATATGATTAGGTGTCTGTATTAACAACAACACTCCAATACTATGATATTAGATGAGTACATTCTTTAATAGATTAAGTAGTTCATGATAGGTCTCCCGATCACTCCTGACATCTTGTTATCAACAATATAAACACAGCTCCTTGTAGAGACTTTTCATCAAAATGTATTTCATGTGTGATGTCATCAATGGCATTTGTGATGTCATCTTTGATATCCTGGGTGTTAGTCTTAGCAGTGCACGGTGGTGGCGCAAGTTATGGTTGCTTAGCTTACCATAACTGGCAGATTTCAGGGGTTTTTCGGTTTTACTTGGAACCATGTCAGTTTAACAAAGTTTTTTCTTTGAATTTCATAGGTTTTTAGTAGTCCAACTTAACCATAACGTCCCTTTAACAACGTTTTTTCAGTGAATTTCAAAGGTTTTTACTAGTGCAACTTAGCAATAACGTCCCTTTAACAAAGATTTTCATTGAATGTCATAGGTTATTATTAGTGCAACTTAACCATAACGTCCCTTTAACAAAGTTATTTCATTGAATTTCATAGGTTATTATTAGTGCAACTTAACCATAACGTCCCTTTAACAAAGTTATTTCATTGAATTTCATAGGTTTTTATTAGTGCAACTTAACCATAACGTCCCTTTAACAAAGTTTTTTCATTGAAGTTCATAGGTTTTTACCAGTGCATGCTATTTTCCTACAACTTACTAATATCATACTTACCCGATATAGCAATATTTGTGTCCAATTTCCAAAGTTTCACCTTAAAACCCGGCCATTTCCCACCATCTGGAATAATTTTTAACACTTCTATACACCTCTTGCAACTATTTCAACTAGTTTTGCATCCGTAGACATCTACGAACATCTTTTTCATAGCGGACCTTCCGGACAGTGCCACATGACCATACGCTGGCGCGCGGCATGATGACGTGTCTGAGAACCCGTCCGCACTTCACGATAAGATCTCTGCTTGGCGGACAGTTTGGAATTGCATTTTCTACTGATCTAGGAACTTCCAGCTTCAAAATTTCCCTTGCACAGCTCCAACAGCTATTCCTACTCATTATCCATGAACAATCTAGTACACAGTACATACTTTTAGAAAAACTGCTATTTATCTTAAAATGGCATCAGCTAATGCCATCCCTCCTCCCCAAGAGCCACCACCACTCCTGTAATCAAGGAGCATGAGAAACAGTGCCCCCTAACTTAGAAATAACACATGCGCAACATTTTCCCTTGTCCACCTACCCCTCCATATTAGTGTTTGGTTGCTCTTCCCTCATTTCCCTCCCCACCTTTCGTTCTCAGCTCTCCTGTAAAAAAAAAAATACATCCAAAAACAACAAACAACATATTCCTTTAGGAACCACCTTTCACAGTTAAAAAATAGAACTAAAACAAAAATGTATAGACTCCATCTCCTTTATATTTCTCAGTAAAGTACATAGACTAAATAAGATTTTCCAACATTTCCATTTGCATTTTGTGTTATGCTAATGGGAATATTGTGGCGAACGGTGGATAGCGGCCCAGCAGCTCAAGTTATCAGCCCAAGCGAAGCGAGGGTGGATAACGAGGTCTCTGGCAGGGATGTCATTTGGGGGTCGCCAGGGGTCGCAATTGCGACCTCTGTGGTCTCTCTTGCTACCCCTGTGGTCTCTCTTGCTACCCCTAATAAAGGTTTTTCTTTTAATTCTTTCTTTTTTGAAAACTTTTTTTCTTTCTTTTTTTTAAAATGTAAGCTCCTGGGCTGTGGCCATTGCCATGTGGTTCTTTGCTTCTGGAGAGGCTGGCTTTCTTGCTCAAGCCTCTTTAAAAAAACATGGTGTTGCAAAAGTGTAACACTTTGAGCTGCGACCATAAATAAGAAGGAATAGGAATAACAAATAATGTGTCTTTCTGGAATTCGCTAAACTCATTAAAGGTTTGTTTCTGGCAAACTTCAGGGGGTGAGTCACTGATTTAGTCTGTTCTTAAACACCTCCACTCAGCCTTTCATTCTTCTGAGGTCGCCAAATGAGTACAAACACAGGTTGGGTGATATTGTATGTATATTTGTTCTATATAAAGCGCTTAAGCGTAAGTGCTATATAATAACGTATCATTATCATTTGGCCTTAGACGTATGCTTGCATTCACAGTCATTTGGTAATATGGGCCTACACACACTGATATTAATGATACATATGGTGATCCATTCTTGTATGAAATGTATATCACATTATAGTGATATCGTAACCATATTTTTCGTAGTGTACTTAGGAACAATGCAATGTTATTTCACTTCCTGTTTTGTCAAGGGGTGAAAGGTTGTGTTCCATCGCTTCCTGTGATGTCACTTCGGGTGGGGTCAAAGGACATCACTTCCTGTGATATCTCCAGAGGTCAAGGGTCGTGTGAGGTCACTTCCGCTACCCCTGGCATTTTGGTGAAATGACGTCCTTGGTCTCTGGACCATTATCCCCCCATTCCAGCCCCTGAAATGGGGTATGAAGGCCATTAGCACCCTAAGTTCCCAAAGCGGGAACCCGGGGTGGTAAAAAATAGGATTTTTCTTCCAACACCGGGACGCCTGTGCCTGTGCCGTCCCGGTGTAGGAACGAAAATCCTTTTCCAGGATGGCCACCATGGAAAGGGAAGGTGAGGGTTCCATACAGGGCCCCTCTTCGCTTTCCATAGCAGCCTGCAGAAGGCAAAAAGAGAACCCTATGACCATATTACCACAAGCACATTTTTATTCCCTTTCAAATCTATCCTAATTTCGAATAACTTTACCACAAAGCCAGTCCCAGGTGGACATGGCCACTTTAATCCTATGTTTTGTCCCTTGTGGTCATGGCCAGTAGGCAGATTGTCCGTATCATGGCCTTATTCCATGACCCGGACAATCTGGCCGCTGCCCATGGCCACAGGCTACCCCTCAGTCACTAAAGGTATACCGCTATTTTTTGTAGCTACATTATGAGACTTGTCAAATAATAAAACACTTGCACATTTGCAAAACCATGCTTTCAGGTCCTTGCCAATGCTCCTTACGCAAGTTTGCTGGAAATCCACCAATGTTTTATTTTTTCAAAAGTGTCAAATGTATACACATACCATCGTCATATAACCTAGCCCCCACTTCACAAAATCCATTCAGACTTTACGAAAACATCTAAATCTAGATCTATAATCTTTTTGCAAACCTTTGTGTAGATTTGTCAAATGACACTACATTTATAAGCGTTTACAATATTTTGGGACCCCCACTCTAATTTTGCTTCCTCTCGACAGAATCTCACCAAACTTCGCAAAAACATGTATATCTTGATCTATTATCAGTTTGCCAAATGAAGCGTAGATTCGTCAATTGGCAGCTAATTTATAAGCCTTTACATTATTTTGGGACCCCCCTCTAATTTCGCCCTCTCTTCACAACATCCTACCAAACTTTTGAAAAACATTCATATCTAAATGTGTTATCAATTTCCCAAATTAAGTGAGGATTCGTCAAATGGCACCTCATTTATAAGTCTTTACATTATTTTGGGACCCCCCTCTAATTTTGCCCCCAAATGGCAGAATCCCACCAAATTTTGCATACGTACTCAGCATCAACCCAGGAATATACATGCAGCATTTCATGCAGTTCCATTGAGTGGCGCCAAAGTTATAAGCCATCCAAGAACTGCATTTCACCAACCCTGTAATGCTAAGGTGTTCGCGAACTTTCACAGGACTGTTCGCAAACATCAGGACTGTTCGCAGACTTTCGCGGCAAAAAAAAACCTGTTTTTTTTTGCTTCTTGCAGCCATATCCCATCCTATCCTCATCACCCCTCAGCTCCCCAGAGATTATTTGATAAGTTTGACAAGTGGAATGCTTTGTTTTTTCATATGTTTTTACCGCGATGTCCGCCGACATCGGCCACTGACCGCGAATCCAAGATAGCGGGCGTTTCCAAAAATCTGACGCACTTCATGCTCCTCACCATCCAATCAGCGAACACGTCTCATGTCCGCGGACATGATGCAAGCCGGTTAGCCAATCAGGACACTGTCCGCGGAGCGAACAGGGAAGTGTGTCCGCGGACCGGACATAGATATCACACAGTTTTTGTGACCTACTGTTGGGTCATTTTCTTAAAAACTACTGGACGGATTTTCACCAAATTTACAAAAGCACGCTTTCGGGACCAAGCCGCTGCTCCTGCCGCAAATTTGGTGAAAATCCGTCCAGCGGTTTGGGCTGTAGGCGTGAGCAAAGTTTTTTCCCCATTCAGTCTATGGGAAAAAAAAGAAAATTTGGGACCCCCCCTATAACTTTGCCCCCCATGGACCAAACCTCACCCAACTTTGCAAGAGTGGGCCATATGCATTGTTTGCAGAGTTTGGTGAGGATTCGTCCAGGGAGAGCGAATTTATAAGCCACCCAAAAAGTGCTCTTCCTATGGGATTAGCAACTTAACCACAACTACACGGCCACTACCATGGCCGTGTAATAAAGCGCTTAAGGGTAAGTGCTATATAATAACACATCATTATCATTTGGCCATGGACGTCTGCTTGCATTTACAGTAATTTGGTAAGATGGGCCTATACACAATGATCTTAACGATACATATGGCGATTCATTCTTGTATGAAATGTATATCACTTTACAGTGATATCGTAACCATATTTTTCGTACTGTACTTAGGAACAATGCTATGTAATACCACTTCCTGTTTTGTCAAGGGGTGAAAGGTCGTGTTCCATCGTTTCCCGTGATATGACTTCGGCGTGGTGTCAAATGACAACACTTCCTGTGATGTCATCAGAGGTCAAGGGTCGTATGACGTCACTTCCGCTACGCCTGGCATTTTGGCGAAATGACGTCCCTGACTGGCTTACAACTCTGGAAACCACCTCATATTCCAAAAAGCTTTAAAACCAGCTCAATTTTCACACTAGCCATCCAAAAATAAAAAGGGGGCCTCATTTTCGAGTACCCCATAATTTACACCAAGGGGGGGCCTGTTACGCTTGCACTTGGGTGCGAACAGGTCGCCTCCATGTACATTTCATGATTTGGGCTTCAAGGTGCAAAAGGGAGGTGCACGCCGCCGTGAAACATGAATGAAGACGCGGTCTGCCTTTTACGCATGGCAGGCAGCATTTACCACGGGTTCCTATGAAATCTGCGTCCTTTTTTGATTGTGTAAAAAAGGTTGCGGATTCCATAGGAATCCACATCATTTGCGCCAGCATGAAAATGTCATGCTTGAGTTCATGCTGTTGCATTTGTATGGCGTGCAGGAAGAGGGGGTTGGGGAAGTGTAATCAATTGCATTCCGTTCTGTCTCTCTATGCCCTATGCATGATTAAAAATATGGCTTCGATTAAAAGGAATGCATGCAGTGCTTATGCATATGTTACCATACACCATACCGCACGTGAACCCAAATTAATGTTGAGTCATTAAAATAATTAATGTTTGTACACAAAAACCTGTTATTTGCAGCTCCCAAGGGCTGGGCTTGGAGTCCTTGCTTTAACCCATTAAGTGCCAAGGACAAGCATGCTCGTCCTTTTTGCATAGACTTGCATAAAAGTCCTCTCTTTTCAAGCAAACCTTCCCGACCTATCTGTCCGGGCACACACCGCCTAAGACACTTCGGGGGTCATTTTAAATGACATGTAAAAATAGCCAGCTCGTGGTCTACAGGTGAGGGTTGGCACTGCCCCTGTAAAGTACAATCCACCCAATGTTGTTGTATTCACGGCCCCGAGCTTGTGGGTAGGCTCAGGGAAGGGCAAGGGAGAAGGGGATTGAGAGGAAATTCCAGTCCTGCCCACCCCACCAGGTGCTAGCAGGGAATACACCTGCATCGCCACTCGCTTAGTACTCTAATGCGGATGGACAAGCTGGAATACATGTGCATTGCATCAGTCACAAGAATAGAATTTTAAATGTTTTGTAGTGCTACACATGAAAAATCCATAAGATGCAGGGTCAGCAACAGTACACAGGAACATTTTCCAGCACACTTTCATGATGCTTTGGGCAACATATTTGCATTGTTCCCATGTAAGAACTCATACCGACTTTGCCCATAAAGCCAGTAACACCACTGTAACATGTCCATGTTGGTTGTGCAAATATATGTGAGTATTCCAGAGTAAGAACTTTCTTATATTGATTTTGCTCATGATGCAAGTCAGAGCTGGCCCTGGGAGGGGCGAGCCGGGCGACCGCCTGGGGCGCCACGCCCCCAGGGCACCTTTTGCCCCCGCCACGCCAGCTCGCGGGAGTCTTTCAAGGGCTCCCCCAAGCTGGCGTTGTGGGACAAGGCGCAGTAGGCGGACTTTTACTGTAAAATGTGCCCGCGGCGGCAGGTGCATTTAAATGCGCCCCTCCGCCATATGCACTTTTCACAAGAAAAGGTGCCATTAGCCCCCCGCCACGCCAGCTCCGGGGAGTCTTTCAAGGGCTCTCACGAGCTGGCATAGTAGCAGAAGGCGTGGCAGGTGCCTCATTGTCATTGAATGAACCCGCGGCTGCAGGCTCATTCAACGGCAATGGGGTGCTAACGCGCCCTATTTAACCTCCTCGTAGGAGCGAGGAGGTTAAAAAAAAAAAAAGTTGTCCATCCTGGTCCCGCCCCCTTCCGCCCTGCCCCCTGTTAACCAGGGGCGCACGGCTGGCGAGGGGAGGCGCCAATTCGCCCAGGGCGCTGCTGCACTTAAGGCCGGCCCTGATGCCAGTAGGTGTGACAAATCAACTTCTGGGGCACCAGTGGTGCAGGGATGAATATCGGTTTCTAAACCATCAATTAGCCCCGCACTTCTAGTACACGAGAAGGATCCGAACCGATTGGAAATACAAGCAAGTTATAAACCTCCTTGTCCAATTTTGGTAACGTGGACTGAACGGCAGGCTTATCTCCGAAAGGTTGTGGATTGTTGGTTAGTTGCAACACAGCGAAAATACAATTATTACCCAATGATAAAAGGGACTATCCAGTCAAGGTCGTATAAGAATATCTACCTTATTATTACTACAACAGAGAGTTCTAGCACACTGCAAATACAACCCACAATGTAAAGGAACACAGAGGGCAAACAGTTTCATGAAGGAAAGGGATACATTCTGAATACTAACAGTAGGGTAGTTGGTAAGGTAATTAATCGCAATAGTTCAAGGATACTTGGTTTCAACACAAAAGGAGCGAGTCATACAATGTCACTAGGGGCCTTTGGAGAAGTACCAGGGGAAGAGAACCACAATGTAACAATGTACCTTGTGCTGTAGGAGTTCTTGGTGCTCAATAGGGTCGAGTCGGTTTCAGGCCACTTTTCAGCTTCTGCAACAGAGTTCAAGATGGGAGACAACTGCGGGTATCAGGCAGCAGGCAGTTCGTCGAGCGAAGCTGGACGGATGGCTGCAGGCTGGCCTACATGGCGGCCCGCGGGTCAGGAATCATTGTCTCAGTGCTTGTCGGCAGTTCTGAAGCACTGGTCGCGGCATCTCTGGCTGCTTTAGCGACTGCAGCGTAACAACAGTTAGCTGTGCAGTCAGTTGCAGCTCGAGGGGCTCGACTGACTCGAAAATATCCTTTAAGAGACGGATTTTGGTAGATGCTTGTCGATGCACTCCTCCTAGCTTCTTGACTGGGCTTGTGTCGTCCTTTAAGGAGGATGGCCCAAAGCTGAGGAGAGTGTTGCAGGCAGCTGCCTTGTCCTTGGTTTGGTTCAGAGACTTTCTGGCACATCCCACCTAGGAATTTTGCTGTAGAGCTTAGTAGGGCACGCTGTGTGTTGGCTGGGTACCCGTTTTGGAGGTGCTGGAGGGTCCTCTAGATTTGGTTTCTTACTCTGTTCCCTGGGAGATGTTTAGGGGAGCGATCTTGCTTCCCTCTTGGAGGTCCTGGCCTTCATTCCCTGGCAGAAGATGTAAGGCTGACTGTACCTTCAGCCAGGGTCCAATAACGAGTTCTTCCTTCTGCTTCTGGTGAAACCTTCAGATGATCTGCCAAAAGAGAGGCTATGCCCTCTTTTGAAGCCTAATGTACCACAGGGATTGGTGTAGGCAAAGCCTACCTTAAAGGACCAATCGTGGGTCCCCAACAACAATCTCCTTTATGCGTGAGGTCCTAACCAGAGACTTTGCAACAGAAAAGGCAAAGGGGTGAAAACATGTAATACTACATCCCGCCCATCTTCCGGTCTGTTGTGGATCAAAGGATCCCTCTGGTTAATGGAGCTCTCTGTGGTTCCTGATTAAAGCGGCAGGTCTACCTTGAAGCTGCGGTGAGACCAGACTTTCTGGCTCCGTCAAACCACATACTTGTATCTTCTGAATGGGGTCCCACTGCGGGGATGACTAATGTCAGTGAGCCTGTTCAAGTAGATGAAATAATGAGGGGTGTTCTGAGAATCAGCAGTGGTCAAGTGTGGAACTTTGGAAGGGTGGCAAAAGTGAGAAGTTGCAGAAACGTGAATGGAGGAGAGTGAGGAAGGAAGGGAGGTGTGTAATATCTCGGGCTGGATGTTATAGGAAGGAGCGGAGGGCTGATGGAATGTGAAGTGTGTGCGTGTCACCTGTTTGGTGGATGGGTTCCAGGAGAAGCCGTTGGTGAGTGGTGCTGATGCTGGAGGGCTGTGGGCTGCACCTACTAATCTTGCGATTAATAAAAAAGAGTGCTGCATTCCGACAGTGGAAGGTGTATTCATTACAAGTTCATTATCCCGCGGTTCTTCAGAAGATGCCTTTTCTCGTATTGGTAGGTAGGCAGTTTAAGTTTATTCGGATCATGAAGTTCCATCAAGCTATAAAAAGTCGGGAGGATAGCTCAGGGGCAACGTGCTCGCCTTGGAAGCAAGACGACACGGAGCAACACAGGTTCGAACCCCGGGTCCACACTTAGAAACCTCTGGGTTTTAAGCGCATTATAAATAACAAATTACAATTACAACAACAACAAATTTACACATGCATAACCATTGAAGAAATAAATAATTAAGAAAAAGAGACAAAAGGGATAAAATTACAAATCTTGTGCAGGGGCAGTTCTATCCACTTCAAAATACATTATAGTAATCTATGGTATTATTACATCCAATACATCTTTGTGTAATAAAAAGGCAAAGAAAGACTCTGTGTCACATGTAAATTCGAAACAGAGAGAAGATATGCGAACGCCTCATGAGCATGTTGCACGGCCCGTTCCCTCAATAAGGGGGGAATTAATCTTTTTATCAAACTTGGGAAAACAGGGCAAAAAAGTAGAAAATGCTGGAGATTGCGTAGGTTATACCCAGAACGTGCGCATTTTCGCCCTGTGTAGTTCTTATTGTGCAGTGCGCAAAGAGTACATTTGTCCTGAGGTGCAGGATAATTCCCCTTTTTCTTGGGCTTCCAAGCCCGCAAACATAATCCGATTTTCGGATGCTCAGGAATATATTTTTCTGGTAGAATTGTACACTAGTCTTTTTCAACTCAGTTTCCCAGCTGGTATCTACGCAATCAATAATGAAACATCAAGCAAATTTGCCTTCCGCAGACATGTCCACCTTTACTACCTCTTTAAAATAATGTTGATAGCCAAGTCTGTGAAGGGAGAGCTTAATGTAATTCAGCCACGGCGAAAAACCCTTATCCTGTGAGGACGTTACGTCTCTGACCAAGGTCCGGGTTAGGGATTCACCATGTCTAGCCCAGAGACGCAGCCAATATATAAGTGGCTGTAATAAAATCAAGTCCTGGGAGTATACTAGGTTCAACTCTTCATGCAGTAAGTATCCTGGGAAACCTTGCGATACGCTTCCGTCTTTGTTAATTGATATCCCCATACATCAGCATTACAGGTCAACAACGGCATGGTTTTTGTGGCATAAATGTAGGATAGGTGCTTTATGAGGAGCCCACCGAAAGCTGCGCCAAATCTCAAGATCAAGCCATTAATTTGTGAGGCTTATGTTGCCTGCTCTTCAATGTGCACAGACCATTTTAGACCACTTTAGATTGTGTGTGATTGTGACCCCCAGATAACGGAAGGCGAATACCCAGTCTAGTCTCTTACTATCTATAGATAAGCCATTTCCCCAGGGTCTGCTGGTGCCTACGCACATTGCCTTCGATTTCTCAAAATTTATTTTCAGGTCTTTGCCTCTCATGAAGTTGTTAAATCCGTTCAGCAATGTTTGCAGAGCCGACTTCATTCTGGCCATTAAGACTGCGTCGTCTGCGTACAGTAGTACGCAGACCTTTTTGCCCATCTATCCTTGGGATGTCAGACGTCAAGCCAGACAGTTTTGTTGATAGTGAATTGATATAAAGATTAAAGAGGAGCAAGGCCATTACATACCCCTGTCTCACGCCTTTGGGCACAGAGACTGCCTGCATGGTTTGGCCTCTGTTCCCTAACCTCACTTTTGCCGATAAATTGAAATGCATCTGGGTTATGATTTGTCGCAAATCCTCTTGCATACCCAGGTCACAGAGAACCTTCCAAAGTTTTTCGTGAATTACGCTATCAAAAGCGGTAGAAAGATCCATGAATCCTAGGTAAACCATGCCCTTTAGACCTCAGACATACTTATCAAGGATCAGAGTCAAGCTAAATACTTGATCAACTTTGCTGATTCCCTGGCAAAAACCGTTCTGGAATTCAGAAAGAATCTGATTTTCTGTTGCCTATTCCATTGTTCGATTATACAGTACTCGCCCAAACCATTTAGCTGACGTGTTTAATAAAGAAATCGGGTGATAGCAAGCTGGGTCACCCGTATCGCCTTTTTTGAAGATCAGTACAATGGCCGCCTCCCTCCACGAGTCAGGTGTGGACTTCAGACACCACATTGCATTAAAGATTAGGGTGAGTAACGGGACCCAAATCCATGGCTCGTTCTTGAAGAACTCTATAGGTGTTGAGTCCGGTCCAGCCGATTTCCCGTTTGCCATACCTAAAAGGGCTTTAGAGAATGTCAATGGTGGGCCAGGGGCAGTAGAGCATGCATTAGAACCAGGAAGAGTGATTTGATCATTTGGATCTACATCGGTTCCTTCACTCCTACCAAGCTGACCCACATATAGTTTTGAAAAGTGTTGGTCACACTTGGCCACCCCCACCTGCTCTATCTGAGTTTGGGATGGGTGGATTTTAGGGCGCAATCCATTTAAAATTATTCTCCGATATTCCCTGGTGTTTCCAGAAGCAGCAGCCCTCTCTAGCTTTTGCCAAACAAGTTTAACAAATTCTTGTTTACAGCTTGTCAAGGCGTTTTTGTATGAGATCTTTGCCAGAGCCACCACCTAATGTTCTTTTGGTTGCTGTCTGAGTGCTGACAGCAAGCTACTTTTTGCTGATTTGCATCGGCTATTGTACCACGCATTTTGACCTGACCTTGGAAGCGATTTAGTCACAATTTTTCTGAAGGCCTGGTAAAATGACCAGTACAATGTCTAGCCAAGCATACCATTAACCCAGGTCTGCAGACTCAGCACATAAACACATCTCCAGATTACACATAATAGTGTGCAACAACTGTGGCACCAAGGAGCCAGCGTTCAACCTGACCCTAAGGCAGTGTTTGAAGTGCTGATGGATTAGCCACGTTGCTCTCTGCATAGGAGACGGTGGCTCCAAACCATATTGGCAAAGTCAATGGGTCATGGTCACTTTGAAGGTGGGGGACTATCTCAAAATCCCTAACCCAGGACTAGTTCTCGATACCCAATATAAAATAATCAATGATCGACTGATGGCTCACATTCGGGAAGGTGTATTTCCCCGGGGTGTCAGACGGGGATCTGCCATTCACTTGCCTAAACACTGCCCCGATCAAAACATCCATACATTTCTTTCCCTGGGAATCCGTCCTAGAATCTAATAGTGCAGATTGAGGTATGCCAAAGGCCTCATGCTCATCTTCCATACCCTCAACAATGCCAGAATAATTGCCCACTTTTATATTGCAGTCACCACCCAATAGAAATTTAGGTCCCAATATGCGACCATCGCAATTTCTCGTTGCCTGTAATTCCCGCCCATTGTCAAACTGGATATTAAATTATGACTCCTATTGTAACGATTGTATGTATATTGACCTATGCCAAGTTGCTTAAAACTGTACGCGAATAACTCTCTACGGCAAGGTCTTGACCTTAGAAATTGATGTAAGCCGCCATCTTGAATCAAACCGCCATTTTAGGTTCTCTTGTTGTGTAAAAGTCACCTTGTACATCAAAATAGTGGACGATGCCATTCCGAATAGAATCTAGGTCGTTTTGACCTCGGTACAGCTAATGTATAACTTGCCTGCAGGCCACTTGTTAGGGTCGCGAACTGAGACCTTGTCCTTCTGTTGACCTGCATGTAAATGGATTACCTGTATCAACGGAACTGATTTATGCACATACTGATGAATAAATTAGAGTTGACCTGGCAGAGACCCTAGACCAGTAATACATTCATGGAATGGTTAACCCGCGAAGGGGTTGGACAACAGACTGGAGAAATGTATAAAAGCCTGAATGTTCCAAATGTACAGGCTCTCACTGAATACATCGAACCCCGTTGAAGTTCGTTGTGTTGTACTGAGTTCCGATAGCTATCTGATTTGTCATTGACTTTGTCATTGCTTGAACTTAAAATAAAGTGCTTTGTATGTTCCTTTGTAACCAGTGTTTCGTGTGTTTCCTTTGGGTTTCCCGGCCTCATATTATTTCTCTCTTTTCACACAATAGCTTCCCCAATGATCCCCATTGGCACCATGAGGTGATGCATTGTAGAAGTTGGCCATCTACCACAGAGCTCCACCCGCCATCTCAGTATCTACAATCGACAATGTTGGAGAGGATGAGAATAGGGTTGACTTTATGATTTTTGATAATTTCCATACATACATGGCCAGGCCACCAGAATTTCTACCACTCAAATTGGGCTTTGCCACTACACTAAAAGCCTCATAATTGCTCAAAAATAAACCCATTGTTTGAATATGCTGCGATAGTTCACCAATAGCATCCTTTTTTCTGCGCCTTGTCCAATCAAGCGCGTTCATATTTTTCTTTGAGCATATGTTAATGTTAAAGGTATTTGTACCGTGCAACATCAATTGGTTCCCAGACGCTCAGGGCGGATCGGCAAAGAAGAAGGTGGAGTGGGGTTAGAAGGGTGAAGAGGGAGTTGGAAAGTGAGAAAGGTGATGTCCTGTTGGCAGCTTCAGTTTGGTTTTCACCGTGCGCTGAGCTTGGGTGTGAATATCGGATCGATGTGAGTCCTCACGTGCTGTTGGTGTGACTTATGTGTTGTTTGCTTGTTGCTTGTTGTTGCATATGCCATTGTTTGGGGCCCACGATAGATACAGACGCTGCATCTGTTGATGGTGCCCCCCCCCCACTTACCTCCTGAGGCCACATTAAAGAAAGCACCAGCAGCTTCTTTCAGGAGCTCAACAAATGCCCCTCCCTAAAAGCGTCGATGGATCACAGCCATGGGCATCCCAAGAAAGGGGTTGGGGGACAGTCAATGCAGGGTAATTACCCTCCAATTGATGCTTTGTCGACCTCCTTCCTCCAGAACACTTCCAGGAGTTAAAGGTCATCACTTGTTTACAGTCGATTTGCTCAGCCTGTCCTTTCATCTGACCTGTGTTAAAAGCAGGCTCCACACATTCTGGCACACTACTGTTTACTACCTGTATGACTTACGACGTTATAGAAACAAAACAAATAGAAACAAAACAAAGACATTTCAAAGTGAAAAATCCTCCATAAATGTACATGCGCCCTTTTCTTTCAAATGTCTATTTTCTATCGGATGACCCCCCCCCAAATATTTCTAATGTCAAACTGCTTAATCGAAAGTAAATGCTGCTGTGTGCCAGGGTGTTGCTAGGTCTGGAAAAGGTCTGGGGCTACGCTAATGTCGGGGCTGTCGGGACTCGGGGCTAGCTATATCCTTTTGGTTCTAGACCATGAGCTTCTATCCAGGGCTACAACCAAAAGACCCCGGAGCTATAGCCCCTCAACCCCTCCCTCCCCACAGAACCCCTGATTAGGAAACTGAGTTTGTTGGTTCATGGGTGCCAACCTTTGATTTTCACTATAGGGCCAGAGATAACCTCTGCCCTGAATATGAGCAAGCAACCATCCCAACCCATCCCCTGAACCAAAGATCCATTTTACAGCATCTATTTGTCATAGGGCATTGCAAAAAGTAATACGATTTGCAGCCACCTCTAAATATATATTATTTATTTATTATTTATTGCATTTGGATATACGCCACAACCCTTGGGTATCACGGCGTAATTACGTATATCTTCGTTAGCAAGATAAGGTTACATACATCTTTGTTGATAGCTGAGTACATATTTTAGTTATCAGGATTGGGTTACATACATTTTAGTTGCAGCAGTATAACATGTGTATAGTCTATTATATACCATAGCAATGATTTAGTTTTTGCTAGGTTTTTTCCGTCTAGGGTAAGAAGTGTTTGAGAGAGTATTAGTGCTTGTTGAACAACCAGGTTTTGAGTTGTTTTTTGAACTTGGGTAGGAATGTTTCGTTGGATAGGTGGGGTGGGAGAGAGTTCCAGGTGCGGGGGGCTGCGATGGTGAAGCTAGAATTACCTGCTCTCGTGGTGGTGAAGCGGGGAATGTGCAGTTGGGCATTTGCGTTGGATCTAAGGGATCCCGATGTGGATTTGCGTGCAATGCAATTTTTGAGGTAGGTAGGGGCAGTGTCTGACAGGCATTTTTGGGTGGTGGCGAGTGTTTTATGGAGGATTCTGGACTGCACTGGGAGCCAGTGGGCCTCTCTTCTGTGTTGTGCGATGTGGTCTCTCCTTTTGATGCCCAGAGCTGCTCTGAGGGCTTTGTTTTTTAGGAGATGGAGTTTTGCTAGATTTTTTTCGGAGGTGCCTAGCAGTAAGATGTTACAGTAGTCTATATTTGTTAGGGTGAGGGCTCTAGCAAGTGTCAAGCAGTTGTCAGGAGATAGGAGAGGCCTGATAAGTGTGAAGAGTTTGGCGGTGTAGGCTGTCGAGGAAGCAAGGGTGCTAATATGATTGTTCATGGTGAGATTCAAATCGAGGTGTACTCCCAGTGTTTTGACTTTATGAGAGATGTTGATGGGTGTGCCGTCAATCATTATGGAGGTGTAGTCTGGGTGGCGTTTGCAGAGTTTGTTGGGGGAGCCAACTATAAGGATCTCAGTTTTGTCTCCATTGAGACAGAGACTGTTATAAGCCACCCAGCTTTGGATGTGTGAGTACACTGTTAATGGTGGCCATGTATTGATCCAGGTTACCTGTGATGGGAATAAGGATCTGTGTGTCATCAGCAAAATTTGTGTAGATTACTCCCATGGCATCTAATGCTGCAAAGAGTAACTTAGTGTAAGCGTTGTATAGGGTGGGGAGAGGCAGGATCCTTGAGGTACATGAATGGGATCTGCAGCAACTTCCCCTATGGATACTTTTGAGGTGCAGTCAGACATGAAGGATTTTATCCAAGTGGTGGCCTTATTGGAGAAGTGGAAGTTAGTGAATAGAGTTTGGCAAAGTTTGACATGGTCGACCAAGTCGAAAGCCGCTGATAGGTCTAGGAGTAAGAGGATACATAGTTTGTCAGAGTCCCTGATGGCAACCATCTGGATTTTGAGGTCTAGTAGGGTGGTCTCTGTACTGTGTTTGGGTCGGAAACCTGATTGTCTTTCCCCTAGTAAGTGATTCTGCTCAAGATGGTGTTGTACTTGGGTGTAAGCTATTTTGTCAATGATTTTTAGGAGGAATGGTACTGTTATGTGCCTGTAGTTAGTAGGGACCGTGGGGTCTAGGGTGGGCTTTTTCAGTAGTGGTGTGACCCAGGCTGCTTTAATGGAGGCTGGTATTTCGCTGGAAGTGAAGGATTTATTCATGAAACTGGTGATGGTGGGAGCTAATATGGTGGCACAGTCTTTGACTACTTTAGCTGGGGTGCTGTCCCCTTTGCAGTTCGAGGACTTGAGGGATGCTATTGTTTTAAGGACTTGTTCAGCGGTGACTTGTGTAAAGTGGAATTCCGGTACATCGGGGCTGGTGGTGATAGTCATAGGGTGGGGGGGGGGGGGGCGTGGTGGTAAGATCTAGTATATTTTTTTGTGAGGCTATTTTATTTTGCAGAGTGGTCACTTTGAGGGATAGGGCATCCTGATTAGTGGTACACCAGGCTTTGCTTGGAGTTATGGGGTTGGAGGGGAGAAGGGGTGCTTCTAGTTCTTTGATGATAGTAAATAATTCTTTAGTGTTGGAGGCTGCGGCTGCTATGCGGTCATTGAATGATTCAGCTTTGTGGGCAAGAACACTGAGTTTGTAGGCTTTGGCTAGTTTTTGTAGTTTGGTTTGTAGGTCGTGAGTTATTTTTTCTAGTTAGGTGTTCTAAGGCTCTTTTTTCTCTTCTACGTTCTATGAGTTCATTATTAAACCAAGGGGCGCTGCGTTTAGTTTTGGGCACTTTGGCTTTGAGCGGTGCTACGTCATCAACCGCAGATTTTAAGCGTTGGTGATAGTGTTTAGCAATACTGTCTGGGGTGATATTGGCCTGAGGTTTGGCGTTAAGTTGTTTGTTCAGTACCGGGTTGAAATTTTCCATGGTGAGTTTACGCATATTTCTGACCTGTATGGGTGGTAATTTGCAATTTGTGTTTTTGGGGTCAGTATCTATCTTTATTGTGGATTTAATTAGGCAATGATCAGTCCAATGTAATTGGAGGATGTCTGATATAGTTACAGTGGTATTAAGGGTGAGTATCCAATCTAGAATTCTTCCTTTGGAGTGAGTGGGGGTGTTGACTATTTGGGAGAAAAGCATCTCCTGGAATGCCTTTTTGCAGGCTGCAGCTTTGCTATCCGTGGGATCATCATAGCCTAGGTTAAAGTCTCCTAGGACAATGTATTTTGTTTGGGTTTCAGTAAAGGAGTGATAAGCTTACTTGGGACACTAGGTGTTCTGTAAACCATTAGGAAGTTAATGGCTTCTTGAGGGTTGATGCTAGGTGTTCTGTAAACTATTAGGAAGTTAATGGTTTCTTGAGGGTTGACGGCTCCCTTGAGGGAGAGAATTTCATAGCCAGTGAGTGTTTCTAGTTTACATTCCCTAAAAAGTAATGTGGTTTTATGGATGATGGCTACTCCACCACCCATGGTATCGGTACGGTCAGCTCTGAGGAGGGTATAGTCAGTTGGGACGGCTAATGTGATCTGAGGACCTGAAGCAGCATGCAACCAGGTTTCTGTGAGTGCCAGGAAATCCAAATTGAGCTCTAGTATGGAGTCATGAATTTCAATTGCATGTGCTCCAAGGGATCTTGTATTTAGTAGGGCTCCTAGTAGAGATTGTCTTATGTTGATGTCGATGAGGGGTTGGGTCAGGTGGGCTTGTGGACTGGTTATTTTGCAGTTTTGCGTGGAAGCAGTTTCCAGGGTTTCGTCAATTATGGGTGTCATGGCGGTAGAGTGAGTGTGTGGTTGGTGAGGGTTGTTGATGGAGAGGTGCTGGAGATGGGTGCATCCTGAGAGTCTGGAGTTTCGTCTGGATTAACATATCCGCAACAGTCACTCAACCTGCTGAGCTACCTTTGCAACTTTCAACTGTTTGATGACTCACTCTACCTTCCAAGACTACATCATCAGCTATGGATGGCTGTGTGTGCTTAAAAGAAATCACTGATTTACTAACAGTGCAGTTCCTGCCCATAGCTTTCAAAATAAGTGTGTCATCTCTGGCCACGCTGACAGTACGCACAGTCTTTTTTGGGATGTGCAGCCAAACACTGTACACCACTCTACAGGCGCAAAGTTAGGTTCCTGCCCCCATTGATATAGAACTAAGAGGCAGTTCCCCTTCACCCAGTTCCTCGGTGTCTATGGGTTATCTCATTTATTAAGCAGATTGTCTTCCACTAAATCGCATTTGAAACTGAACTATAAGTGATATATCTTCTGATAAATCGACTGTTTTTGATTGCATATTATTTCAAGTTGACCTGGGAGTGAGTATTCTTATTTAACTACATATTATTGGAAGCTGAGAGGGGAGTGATATCTGCTTTCGTTAAAATCATGCAGTCTCTTGCTGACTGCATACTATTAGGTGATTGAACTATAAGTGATGTACAGGTATGCAGTCTCTTGCTTGTATGTAAATCATGCATAACAGCTGAAAAACACGTGACTACCACATGTATAACCCAGTGGGAAGATTAAAGACATGTCAGGTGTGAGATGCTAAAGCAGTTATCATAACGTTGCATTCTAGTACTTATTAGGGGTGTATCGAGCTTTGCGTTCTAGTAAATATTTGGCCGAATTTCAGCTGAAAATCAGCTATTCGGCTTCGGCTGAATACTTACTGGAATACTTACTCGAAGCTCGGTACACCCATATTGTATCCCTGCTTTTGTATCCTTCACGGCATATTACCATAGTGTGTGTGATGCATGTTGTCATCATGCAATGAGGTGGTAATGCGCCTGTGGATTAGCGCCAAGCTAGAAATGGCACCCTGCAGGCCGCAGCGCCCTTTGCAGGCATTGACATTTGCTTCAGCCGCGCACAAGCCCAAAGTCTGCTCCGCTAAGTGAAGCAGCGTGATGTTTACTCCGCACTGGAAATAGAAACAAAAGACTGCCTTTGTTTCAGGTTTGCATGCAGTATTCAACTCCTCCTGGTGGAAACGCCTTTCCTGCACGTGTGGACCTTCTTGGTCCCACTTTTGATGACATATTTGCAACTACAATTTCATCTGCGCAGAGGAACCATAGATTTCAGCGGCACAAAAGCTCTCTCCCACCCGGCTTTTTCAGCACAATGCCTCACGGCCTGATAAGGGCTTGTGAAAGGAATTGGTAAAGCACCAAATTAATACCTGATTATTTCTGATTGACTCCACTTGTTTAATAGATTCCCAACTGAATTCCAAATCCCAATTCATTGTCTCCTAAACGAAAGTTAAAAAGCATTCTTCTGTTACACTGGGTTCCTATGGATACATGTCTTTATATAGAAATATTTTATATTGAGTGCGCAGATCTCGAATATTCTATATTGAAAACATTTATAGAGAATGTAGTTTTTTCTTTTTTTTTTGCTTTGTTTTAGGGGGGTGCCCCCAAACCCCTGTTTCCAACCCTTAAAAATCCACCCCAACCATTTCCCAAAAAATGTAACCCTTTACCGCACCCCTAGAATCATTCACTATAAAGGTTTTCAATATAAAGAATTCGATGTATGGCCATTCAATATAAAAAATTCGATATAAACACTGTATACATCTGTTAACCCGCCGAGCTATAAGCTCACTGGTTTTAATAGCGCCTGGTAGGTTTGGCAGAGGAGCTCCTCCCAGATTTTATTGCCAAAGACATGTTGTTCCCACACAGCTCATGCACACAACACAAAGCAAATATCTTGAATTTCAAGCAAGGGTGTAAACCTCAGTTATAGCTTTGGAGTTCATTGCCTGGACAGTTTATAATTGCTGAGGCTACTGTAAACATTTCAGGGGTGTTGGAGAAAATGGCACAGCTGCAAGCGCGGGTATTGGGCTTGAAACTGATGATGGGGTTGAGCCCCCTTCCCTGTCCTCACCGCTCAGCAGGAAAGCAGCCTCCCCTGTGTTAAGGGAAGAGACACGTTTTTGCTCTGTCACCACCACTGGCAGTGCCCATGTTGTCTCCTGCAGGGGCCGCCCTCCAGAACAAAAGAAGAGACAAACATGCTGCTATTGTGCTCTCAGCACACCAGGCGCGGAACCCTGTTTCACTAAGTGGGCTTCACCTGTTACCATTGGTGGCCTTTGATGGAGCAGGGATTGATTTGGAAAGCCTGGGAAATTACTTTTTTAAGTTGTTTCTTTGTGATAAGCAGTGCCTATTCTAATATGTAAATGTTTAAGTAATTGGAGTTGTGATGGAACATTTTCGACTGAAAACTCGCACTCAGCCCCAGTTCCCTCTGAATTTCTTATTAGACAATGAAAGCAATTAATAATATAACTCCCCTTTTAAAGCTTAGTTTACAGCTGTGATATCTGCTAGTTTGATATGCAAAAAAGCACGTCTCACTTGATGTGGCCATTTCAACTTTCTTAAACAAAATGCATAACAACATACTGGACGTTTGTGTGAAAGGATTCCAAATACACTGCTTTGCCAAAAGTGTGTGATCTTTGGCACATAATTTAATCTCACTGGCCATTGTCTGCAAACAACAGGGTGTGCCTAAAAGAGACCTGTGCCCAAGCTGCCGCACTAAAATAGCCGGTGCCAAAAGCGCTGCACTGGAATGTCCGGCTTAGTAGCTTGGTGGGTACCTGCACTTCTTTTTTTTCCCATTGAAAGCACTGATTATTACCCTGCGACCAGCGCAGTCTCATTATTCCCATCCGTTCAAAAGAAATTGATTTCAGGAGCTGTCACTGTGTGTATGACAAGCTCCAGATTAATATGACGAATGCCAGACATGCTGACACATTTCCGCCTCTTGGGCTCGCTCTGCCCTGAACTGCCCTGCGGTTCGGTGCCCTCGCCATTCTCCCGAGTGCCTTTCTATTCATAAAACAGATAGCCAATGCTGAAAGATTGGCTATTGGGCCTCATTACGACCCAGGCGTTAACCATGGTGCTTTTAGCGCCATGGTTGACGCCGGTATTTTAACGATTGTGCCATGGTGGAAGGCGGTAATTACGGTATCACAAATTGCGGTACCGTAATTACCTCGAAAGTCCCTTTGCGGGTTCCTTCCTTAACGGCTGGTAAAGGGGACTTCGTAATTAGGTGGTAAGGGGTTAACGGCGCTGCCACCTTTTACGGCACCGTTAACCCCTTACCGCCTGGGTTGTAATGGGGCCCATTGTCTTAACAGTGTAATGCTCCCAGAGCACACTCTGCGTCCAGGTTGAACCAGGACTGAGTGTTCGAGCTGCACTTGGCAGGACAGGCAGTACCAATTAATGCAAGGTTCCTATATTTATATTTCAAAAGGAGCATTTCTGTACATATATTGACACATTTCTAGTAGTAAACTAGAACATACAACTAGCTTTATAGTCTGCAACTATATCTACAATTACTTTACAAGAATACCAAAAGAAGTGCATTGTAAGTAAGGACTTGAACATCCGAGCCTTTAAAGGGCACAACGCAGCAGATTTATTTCTGCATATTATACATTGGGCCTCATTCCAAGTTTGCTGGTAACAACGGTACCGGTAAGCTTGCCGGTACCGTTGTTACCGGACCGGCAAATTACGAGTTCTGCTTGCGGTGCCTTCCCGGCCGCCAGGTCTGACCAAATGGTGCCAATGCATCCGACCTGCCCATTGGCTCAATGGGAAAGGGGAGCATGTTTTCCAGTGCCCGGAAATGGACAAAAACAGGGTCCGGCAGGGCCGGAAGGCCCCGGTAATTGCCCATTCCCGGGTGCCGGAAAAATGTGCACGTACGGCGGCAGCCTGCCCGTTTTACCGGCAAGGGTACCGCCGAACTTGTAAGGAGGCCCATTGTGTAAATAAGCAATGGCGGGCTAGTCCTAGACCCCAAAGTCATTCCTCCAGACTACAGAGATGTTTTCAGTCCTAAAAGAAGGCTGGAGGGGAAAAAGGTGCATCAGTGACAAGTAGTCATGCAGTCACTCAGTGTTTGGTAAAGTCTTATTACCCTCACAGTTTTCCACCGTCATGCAGTTAGCCCACCTGGACCAATACGTAGCCTCCTAAATGTTAATGCTTTAATGATGCCAGAGTCATGTGTCCCTCCAAGGTGGACCTCAGTAATCCCTGTGAATTAATGAAGCCCAAAGTCTGAAAGATGACCCTTTGCTTGGGCCGCCAATATGGGGATTGCAGTGCAAAGGTATTGTGGGCAGATTTGTTCAAACCAAGGGTGCCAGGCTTACATTTCAGACTAAGTTCATTTATTTATATACAGGAGGAACAATACACTGTTGATCACAAAAGAACGTACAATAGATAAGAAATCAGATTTGATAGGAAGCCTGGAGCTCCTTACAATGAGGTGGGTTTGAGGGACATTCTGACCAGACTGTGGAGGGGAATAAATGGAACAGTCATCGGGGACAGTACATAAGTGGATATACATATATCAAGGAGAACCAACATTGGACATTTTTAAGTGCATGTAGGCGGTAGGCCCTGCTGTGCTCGGGATGTGACCATGATGGGTGAAGTGCTAGAGAGGGGGCAGAGGAAGTGAGAACAGAGCCAGGTTAGAGGCTAGATATTAGATAGCAGGCAGATAAGAGGTAGGTTAAGAGGATAACTCGGAGGCGAGGAGGTAGGCTAAGTGTTCGGCACTGACATCTCTGTGCAACCAGAAGTCATACATCTAAATTCTGCGAGATTCAACTTATGCCTTCCTCCTTTGGACGTTGAACAATTGTGTGCCTTGAAGATCCTCTTTCCTACCACCCAAGCTATGGAACTCATTGCCCAGGCACAGAGGGTGATTACCGTCTTCAGAAATAGCCTTTGGAAAAATGGTCCGCCCCAAGGAGGCAGACTGTGTTGAAACAGGCCTATCCCCTTGTGTAGAAATAGGGCCACGCTGCCAGATACCATCCATTCGGCACAGACACTAGTGCAAGTTACTCACTGTAGTGACTTCAGCACTCCTAAGTCCTGAACCCTTCCTCCCATATGTTTGGAATGTTGCCCCGGGGAACTCTATGAGAGCGGCGCATTATGTGCAGCCGTATGTAAATATATTAAAAGCAACCCACCGGGGAGCACACACGGGCACGCCTCCTGCGCATATTCCCCCTCGTGCACACTTTCAGTCTGAACCTCCAGTCCATCTATCTGCATATTGGCATGGACTCTTATGAGTGGAGGAGGATGGTGGGACGCATGGAGCAAAGGGTACTATGCCCTAGAAGTACAGCAGCCACTACAGTGATTAAGGTGCACCTACTCCTACACTCAGGCTCCTTTCCTGTGCAGTCCTGGGAGACTGAGAAGCACCTACACAGGAGGGAATACTAAGAAGAACTTGAATCAAGTGAGCAGTGTTTGAAGAAGGCATGGGGCATTAGTCGAGGGGGCTGCCTGGCAATTTTCTTTTGAAAGGAACATGCTGCTGAACTCCTACAGGTACCACCTGTGCCCTAATGAGCTGCACATTGATGCTGGAGGGGAGATGGGGTAGGGATCATTTTAGGAATCCTAGGCTTCAAGCATGCAGGAGATCAGATACTTTGCTATTGTGTTTGGACCATTCCCCCAGAATATGGCCGCCATAATTCACTAAATTGCTCTTAGTGTGACATGTATATACAAAGGCTTTGCTAGGAGGAGGTTGGAGGGGGCTATGGCCCCGGGTCTTTTGCTTGTATCCCAGGATAGAAGCTCAGGGGCTACAACCAAATGGTCACCTAGCCCCAATTCCCGACATTAGCGTAGCTCCGGATCTTTTACAAGTTGATCTGGGATTCAGTCACCACTTTTGGAAGAAGCTGTGGGAGTGCAGAGAACTACCTAGCCTCTATGCAAAATAAGAAAAGGCTATTGCAAAAAAAGCGCCTTCATTTCACCGACTTCCCTGCAAGATATAGCTTTACTAATAGTTTTCCAGGCGGAATTCAGACGCCATGGGTTCCGAAGGCTTATGCATGAAACACAAAAGTACTGTGTTCAGGTACCATGAAGGGTCCGATGCTCAAACACACAGGTGCAGTCCAGCCAGAGCTTGAACATGTCGGAAAAGGCATATGTAGCCCTCATTGTTTAGGAATACCTCCCCACCCTCACTCCCCTCCCTATGTCCGGTGGGAAGGCAGTCTGCTAGCACTGCAATGAAAGCAAGCTAGTGTGGTTTATTTTCTTTTTGCAACCACTAGTGACAAAATATTGTCTATTTGCAGGTGTTCTGCTTACGCATGTTGTGATATTTTTACAAGCAGCAGCTTTAAGTACTTTGACATTCTGGGACAAAAATCATGTTTTGCCATCAGTCGGCTCCTCCAGGACCAGAATACTAAGTCCATCAATTGAGGTGGGGGGAGGGGAAGTACTAGACTGGGGGATACAGGAAGGCGCCATTGCAGCCTTCCGATGACTTCAGAGGGTTAAACAACCAGGCTGTTGGACCTTTGGGTTGCCACCAGAGTCAGATGAAAACTGTTGCCATCACAATTTGTGAATCGTTAAAGATCGGGGAGTGGCAAGAAACAAGTAAAGCGTCTGACCATCCCCCGAAGGAGAAGGTATCGACCAAGGAGCCCATTGCCCAAGCCCCTAAAAGAGATCATGTTCTCACAGGTCATAAGGGAGGTCAAGCAGAGGCCTCATGATGTGGGATCGGTGCGCCTGCTGGGAGAGAGCGCATCAGTGGTTAGGCTGCCTGCCAGATGGCAGGTCATTCTGTGGGGCCCTAGATAAATTCCCCACTTCCAAAGTTCCAGAGCTACCCTGTGGAGGTGGAGGATCTGGTTGCTCTGCTTGTTCAGGTAGAACACTGCCATTGTATTGTCCTGAAGGACAAGGACCCTTCAGCCCCGAATGAAAGGTAAGGAGGCCCTTAGGGATTGGAACACTGCTTTCAGTTCCGGAACATTTGTGTGGTGCTCTCAGTCAGCTGGTAATTACAATTTGTGGGTCTATAGATTCACCGTAGTCACGCCGCATCTAGGCGAAGATGGACCATTGGTATGGACTCTAGGGAACACTTGGAGTCCGATCAAAGGAGAAGACCCACCATCTTAAATTTGCCTTGACCACCATGGAGACCTTGATCAGAAGTGATTGAGACTGCATCTCACAATCCCAGCTGGCTGCCAAGGAGAAACTAGCACACAGGATGCCATAAGTCCTCATCCTTGTTGAAAGTGCGAGGCTAGGGGGCTTAGAGAGCGATGGTCACTTGTGAACAAGTCTGGTGAATCACAGGGATTCCAACACCTATATCGAAGACTTTGCTCGGCTTAATGTCCCACACAAAGCCAGTGTACCTTTACTTTACTTAATTTATATAGCGCACCTGGGGACCCGAAGGCATAAGGGCACTGTTAGGATGTGCAGTGTTTCCAATGTTTACCTGTTAAACCATGAGTGTATAATATTTCCTTCACTATGTCTATTGTCACTTAGATACTATAGAACATAGAACTGCATCTTATGTAGCAGGGTTCCAAGGAGAGCCAGTGAAGAAGCAGGGCCTTAGTGGGAAGATTGTACTCCTCTTGCTGGGGGTCGTCTTATGTCATCAACTTGCAAATAAAAGGTTCTTTACCTTTAACCTACTGGTTATGTGAAAGCCTCCCTTTGTACATAACATTTGGCGACGAGGATTTTGACTGGGACCCGGAGGACGACCCCCAGCGCCTTTTCTACAGATCTAGTGTGCTGGCTGTGGAGCGGAGCCAGCCTGACTTGCCTGAGGGAGGGCCTTTTTCAGTGGATTATTGACGGCCTGACATCCAGTGTGTGGCATCCACCGGAGGGACATTGCTAGCGCCAGAGGAAAACCCTGGAGGCTCCGTGGTCTGTGGGAGCTGGAATTGGACCCCTGCAATTTTGTTGAACTTGTGGAGACTGGGCTGGCAAAGACACGGCTTTGGCACTTTATATAATTGGATTTTGGTGTGTGTGTTTTCTGAGCGGCCATTGGACACCCTGGCCCCACACTGAGCAAGGTTGAGAAAGGAGTCGCCGCCGATGACCCTGGTGAGGCGCTCCAGGGTGAGTACATAACAAGCAGCTATCTTTTAATTAGTGTCACCTACCTGATTGGGTGGGAGCTCTATTGGTTAAACCAGAATTGCAAGCTTGTTATTCTATTCTGCAACTTTGAGACATGGCAAATTGTGCCTGCTCCTGTGTTTTTTCTGGCAGTGCCAGGTGAACCCAGGGTTAGATGGGAAGACTGGAAGGAAGGATTCAGCAAATATGCCTTAGCAGTGTTTGGTGCCAACTACTCCAATGAGCGCAAGGAGGCATTGCTATTTCACTGTTTGGGAACTGCAGGCCAAGAGGTCTTAAAGAGATTGCCGGAGCCTTCTGACATTTTGGATGCTGGTCCATATGAAAGGACATTAGCCAAACTGGACAGGCATTTTAGAGTGGAGGAGAACATTATATTGGAAAGATATAAATTTGCACGAGAGAGCAGAAGAATGGGGAAAGTATCGAGGATTTTGTCACGGCTTTAAGGGGCTTAGCAGTGAAATGCAAATTCACTCACTGTCAGGATGAGCACTTGAGAGACCAGCTAATGATTAAATGTTCCAATGACAGTATTAGGAAAGAACTATGGAAAGAGAGGAACCCCACTTTGGATCGAGCAATTGAGATAGCGAAAATGGTGGAACACACAGATAAGTGCATTGAAGTTCTTCAATCGGATACTGTGAACAATGGTAAACCCAAGTTGGATGAGAGTCAGGGTTCAGTGCTGAAGGTTCAAAGGTTGTTCAGAGGCAGAGTACGTGGAATCCAAGACGCACCTCGCAGAATGCTAAAAGGAGCGAAGAGAACAGACCGGCAACTGGCAGAGGATGGCGTCAATGGGTTCCTGCAAAAGATAGCAGAGGGATTCCCAAAGACATGAATTCTTTCAAGATGGTTAGGGATTCAGGACAATCCAGAGGTTTTCCAGGGAGAAGATGCTTTAGATGTGGAAGCTTGTCGCATATAGCCTCTGATAAGGATTGCTTTGCTATTCATATCATATGCAATGAGTGTGGTGTGAGAGGGCACATTGCCCGATGTTGTAGAAATTTTAATGCTGGGTCAAATCAAGTGCATGAAATAAGTGCAAGTTATGAAGATGAGTCATATTGTGAGGATGGCAGAGAAGTGGTATTTACAGTGAATGCTGTCAATGGCAGAGTGAAAATGCAGAAACCTTATGCTGAGGTTGTAATTCGAGGTGTACCCGTACGCATGCTAATGGATAGTGGTGCTGACTACACCTTGATAAGTGCGGAAGTGTGGAGGAACAAATTCGATAGTTGTACTCTGTGGGAAAATACTGTTAAAGCAAATGCTTATGGAGATGTTCCCATAGATATTATAGGTTGCTTTGATGCTGAATTACAGTTTAAGGACAGGAAGGCCAAAGGTTGTGTGTATGTTACCAACAGAGGGGGTGAATTGTTGTCATGGAGTGATCAAGCTGAATTGAAGATAAGGCTTGAGGCAAGTCATCCCGAGCAGGTAATGTCTGTTGCGGGAGGAGAGCCCACAGAGATACAAACCACGTTATCTGGGAAATTGGGGTGTCTCAAGGGCTTTGTACATGTAATTCGCCTAAAGAAAGGAGCTGTCCCTAAGATTGCAAAACTGCGAACTATTCCTCTTGCTCTTAGAGGAGATGTAGAGGAAGAACTCAAGAGAATGGAAAGAGATGTGAAGTGGGAGAATGGAAAACCAGACTCCCGTCCTTCACCTCTCGCGCTTGGCCTAGAGGGTCGCGGCCCAGACACCCGCCACGAGAAGAGTTTGCCCATTTACCAGATGACCAAATACCCTGGTACAGAAACATACGGATGTGTCCATCTGCCTGCCCAACAGCCCGCACTGGCCATGCCGACACCTGCGGCACGGACCAACTAGACTGAAATCTACACATCGTTAGAGATGCCATGACGACCTAGATAACGGGAAGCACCGCTGAACTATTATACACGCTGAACATTTCCACACCAATCTACACGAAGAACATACTCAGTGCTCTGACGTAGGCGACAGGCTTATTCACGGACGTGCATCTTTATTATTTTTACATAGGCTTTCAGAATGCAGAAACGCAAGACGCACCATGAGCTCATTTATAACGCTTGCTCACGCTTCTCTTGAAACCCGTTACCATCATGAGAGATATAATGGAAACACGATACTGGCCATGAAACTGTATGCCACTATAACCTAAAGCATCCATGCACTAAATGGATTACTCGTGCACCAGGCCCAAGTAGGCCTCAAGCAAGAGTTCCCGTGGACATTAACAAAGCAAAGTCAGGTTGCTGAGCCTGCAGAAAGAACCCAGTGGAGCAACCAGCCAAGGTCGTAATGTTGCAAACCCACAGTCAAGAAACAAATCTTCAAAGGCACGATGTTGCAACCTCGCACTCCACGTACCAATGTTAAAATCATATCTGCAAATTAAACCAGACATACAGTGGAAAAACAATATTAATTGTGCAGAATTATGCCTCAAACACGGTCCCTCCCCACGTGACCAAGCCGAACCTGACGAGATGCCAAAACCCAGGAGAGAAAAGGCGTCTGGGTACCTCGCTACGAGACGC
This sequence comes from Ambystoma mexicanum, assembly GCA_002915635.3. Lineage (NCBI taxonomy): Eukaryota > Metazoa > Chordata > Amphibia > Caudata > Ambystomatidae > Ambystoma > Ambystoma mexicanum. The sequence continues at coordinate 989,186,108 of CM030325.1, forward strand.
AGGCCGACACACTTGAAAGGCTCAATGGACACCTGCTACAGTGGGAACGGTCAGTCTCCCACCTATGAATAAATCCTCACATTGCCTGCACGTACCCATATTGAAACACTGTTGCAACCACAGGTGCACCGTGTGCTGGGAACAACGGTGGTCCCAGGCTGGGGAGCTCACGGATGCACAATCAGAACATGAGGTTCTTATCTCAGACGTCAGTAACGTTAGCCAATCCTCAGGGGTCTTCATGTAACAATTCTTATGTATCTAATTGTAGGGACAACCAGATATACCACCTGACTACATCTTAACCACTAATATCATTCTCTATATGCGTACTATACTAACCCCACCACTCGAGCAACCAATCAAGAGTGGCGATAGGTTCTTTTGGTAACTTTTTGGAATGACGCAAGTAGCGCGTCATAATGTAGTAAAAGGGCCTGCGAGCCCCACTATTGTGTGTGTGTCAGGACGAACGCGTACGCTCCTTGACCCATCCCTGCCGTTTGCATAATAAACGGCAGAAGTTGCCTTGCTCCTTGTGTGTGCCTCATACTCTGTCTCGATCCGAGATATACACGGAGGAGTTGGGGCCTCCCTGCCCGGAGGTCTGCGGACGGCCCGGCCGACCCCGGCAGAATCCCCCCCGACAAGTTGGAGGCACTGCTGAGATCTGTTTAAGATCGACTTTTATTTTTTATTTTTCCAGGCACTCCGTTGCGGGAGGCCCGGCGGCGCGGCCCCTCTGCCGTTGCCCCTTCTGAGGACTACAGGACCATCGCGGAGCTGCGAGAGGACGGACAGCGCAATCCGGATATTGGCCTCGGGAGCCGGTTGAGAAGTATCCCGCCCGCGGTCGGCGAGTGTCCAGACGTGGTCCAGACGAGGGGAGGTGGCGAGCGCTTGGAGGGGTGCACGCAGTCGAGCGGCCCTGCATCGAGGGAACTTGGTGAGCATGACACGCACAACAAGCAATGCGAAATTGTGAGGGAGGGGCGGAAGTAAATAAGGGAGGAGGGAGGTATTGTAAAAAGGTGGGTGAAGGTTTAATTGAGTGATGATAATGGAATGAATGGTAGTGAATTGAGTGCGAGAGAAGGCGGCTAACGTTACGCGAAAGAGGGGGGCAGGGCACGAGAACAACACGTGCAGACGCTCGCAACAAAAGCTAACGTTACGCGAAAGAGGGGGGCGGGGCACGAAAACATCACGTGCAGCCGCTCGAAAGACACTGATTGGCCTAAATCGCGACTACGTGTGAGGGTGGGTGTGTGTGGTTTCCTACGATTTGACATTTATCATTCAATGAGTAGATGAGGTTCCCTATTGTCGAGCAAGAAACTCGATAGGTAGATGAGGTTCCCTATTGTTCGAGCAAGAAACTCGATAGGTAGATGACGTTTCCCTGTGGGCGGTGGCTAGTTACGTAGTTGCCCAAAACGGAAGATAATTGGCTGGTTAAGCCCTCCTGTTGAGGGGCGTATCACACGCGAGGCGACGCAGCGTGCGCAGTCCGGTTATAGTATTGATGAGATTACCTTGTTCCAGGAGAGACAGGAAGACAGCTGTAGGGTTAGCGGGGTAGATTGCAAGTGTATTTGAATTTAAAGAACATAACACGAATATACCAGTAGTTCGAAGAAATAGGTGACGTCACCAGTAGGGATTTAGTAAGATATCGTGAACACAAGAAGCTTTGGGTTTGACATTGGTGGGAAGAGAACATGATAAAGGAGCGGACACGGAGATAAACGATAAACGAGTGGATCAAAGAGGAGAAGGGGAGGGGGCGTGGCTGCCGCACGGAGAGGCCGGCCACGGCAAGTGTAAAGGTGGGAGGAGAACGGGGAAAAAGGACGACTGTGTAAGATCGTCGTAAGGGGTACGCAGCTGCAGGGGGCTGCGTGCGCTTCGCCGCAGGGGCCGTAGGGGAGGAATATAATATAACATCATAAATATATTTGTTTTATAATTTTTTTTTTTGTGATTATTATCATTGCATAATTTGTCAAAGGATTGTCGTAAGTCCCACACTTGCGGGCAAGGTAAGCATAAAAGGTTGTATGTTGCAAACTGGTAGCAAGGGGAAGGGTAAGAAAGGGTGCGCTAGTATGTCATACGGAGAGGGTTGGGAGGGTGGGGAATACCCTCACTACCCCACTACAACATATATGCACCACACTGCCACCACATAGGGAGAAGTTAATTAAGTACAGCATAGAGTGGACCCAGGGGACGGACAACAAAATGTT